>BHFT01024754.1:0-30379 GCA_004320025.1 Laticauda laticaudata | reverse complement strand
TCAAGCCGCGGCGAGCCGTTTTTTATAGGGATTTGCCTGGCGCGGTTGTAGCCAATGAACAGGTATTAGTTTTGCCGCCTTTTGAAGCAGCTTTGTGGATTGGTTCTATTGAAGCAATCCCGCATTTAGGTTTGTGTGTAGCCAATCAGGAATCCTGTATTAGGAGTCTACTATTCTATATACAGAACACCCTCCGCTGCTTGGTTTAGTCCTATGTGGTGACATAGCTCGCGCATGGTAGGTGGGGCTTTCTTTGAAACATCGACTGACTTGCGCTGGTTTCTATTTCTGCGTGAGAACTTCGACCGTGTTCGGTTTTGGGGTTGCTGTCTCTCCGGTCTTCTTCCATGGAACCAGCCTGGAAGGGTGAGTCAACCATTTACTGGCCGCCGTTGAGTTTCTTAGGCGGCGGTGGTTTGGCCGCGCTTCCTCCCTGTTTTGCCCTCCGGACAGGTCTAGCTGGCCTTGGCTGCCGCTTTCGAGTGGACTCTTCTCAGCAATTTTCCCTTCTAACTGTAAGTCTTCTTTTTTTTTTATTTTTTTTTTAATTTTTTTTTTGTTTTTTTTTGTAGTTTTTTGTTGTTTTTTTTTGTTTTTTTTTTTTTTTTTTTTTGTTTTTTTTTTTTTTTTTTTTTTTTTTTTGTTTTGTGTCTCAACTGCTGTAAATAATAAAGACTTTGTTGTTGGAACCCGGTCTACCTCACGTTTTTCCAGACGGAACAGGTTGAATCAAGTAAACCAGACAAAACCAATCATAGATTTCTGAATTATGCAACATTGATCAGCAACAGAGACAAAATTGGAGCAATATTTATTTTTTAGCTTTCTGAAAATGACTAAAGAATGGTAAGCAGCATCTACTTATTGGGGCTACTTTGTTTTCTTTCAATAATAGCAATAAACAAATTTTCACACAAGTATGGTGGTTTTCACAGAACAACAGAGTCATAAAATATCAGCAAGAGACTGAAAAACTGTTCTAGAAACACACCATTAAGTTAGAAACATACGTGTAATCATAGACTGCATATTGGTAGTCCTCAACTTACAACATTTGAACCATTAACCAGTCACCATTAATCATTAACCATTCGAAGTTATAACTGACTTATATCAGTTTTTCGCACTTATGTCTGTTGCAGCATCTCCATGCTCCACAATGTTTGGCAACTGACTAATATTTAAGACTGTTGTAGTGTCCCAAGATCATGTGATCTCCTTTTGCAACCTTCTGACAGGCCAAGTCAATCTCACTGTACACGTGTTGTACTCTGACAATAAAGGTAATAATAGTGTATAAACAGTTCTAAATGCTGGATCTTGAGTTATAAACATAACACCATAGTGGTTTCCTATTATTAATTGAGATACAGAAACTCTTTCAATATGTATCATATATTATAAATATCATTTGTTGTTTTGATTGACTAGTCAGTAATGATCCAAGATGTCCTTGTACTTGAGATGAAAAAAACTTTCTTTTGCTATCTCCTTATTGAACGATTCAGTCTGAGATAGCCTTCCTCAAAACCAACATGGTGTCCAGAGTTGGCATGAAGTTTTTCTAGATCACAAGAGCTCTTGTTTAACACTAAAGAAGGAATTAAGACTGATTCCAGAGACATCAAACAATATTCTTACCTGACCTACCCAACTACTTCTTTCTGGAGATGCCAGCAGACAGCAGAGCAGCTGCCCTAACTCAATGCACTAGTTTGAAAATTCCCTAACACTGGCTAGTAAGCATTCCCTGTGGAGATCCTAGCACCAATCCATACATTAGAAGCACTCCTATACTCTTCCTCTGAGATGAAATTCCTGCATCACAGAAGGAAAAACCTTGGTTATATCCACCCACTCCAGACTTTTGAATGGATAGGCTTTCAAGGAAATGTAGAATCTTTCTTTCTTTGTTTAAAAGGGTATAGAGTCTAGAATTAAAATACTGTAAGATGAAGAATGTGTTTTCGGAACAGAATGCAAAGCATGCAAAGTGAGTCATACAAAATTTATACAAATTAACTAATGAGGTCATACTGTGGCTAGTATAGTTCATGTTGATTGCTTCTGTACATTACTGTATATTTCCAATCAGAGACTGATTGGACTTGCTGTCTTTTCCATTTAGTCCATCTTGATGTTCAGCGTCACCTTTTCTTTTCACCTCTGATCACTAATGCCCTCTGCTGGAAGTTTATCTCAGATTATTTGCTATTACTTTACAACTGCTCTCTGCTCAGTAGAAAAAGCAACTTTAGTCCCATTGTCTCTACTGTATGTACCAACTACATATGATTACTTCAATCAATAAATCAATAAAAAATCATCTTAAAAGCCATTTACCATGTTAGAATGACTGATCTGGTTGCAATGTTAGACAGATGGAAGGTCCATAAATTTCTAAACCAGACTACAGATAGATTTCAACATTATACACACTATACATAATCGGTGAAACTGATATTAGTGATAAAGTACAAAGACCACTATATTATATCTTATTAAACACAAATAATATATTTCTGTACCCACTAATTTTGGGATAATTTTTTAAAAGCCATTTGTGCCCAACTCAGTTTTCCTTATATACATTCATTTAGCTCTCAGCTCCCTGAAGGCCCGGTCCCATTGCACTTACGGATGCAAAGAGGATGTAAAACATTAAAAAAAGCTTGCCATCCATTGGAAAACACTATGCATCCGTTGTGTACTCATTGCATACGTGTTTCATACGCTCTATATCCGTCGAGCATCAGTTCACTGTGTTAACTATTTCTCTACTTGCATTGGCATGCTTTTTAACTGCTACATTGGCAGGACCTGGGCCAAGAATGTGAGCTAATTCCATTGCATGTTGCTTAGGTCTTGAACTGCTAACCTTCTGGTCAACAAGCCTAGTGTCTTAACTGCTAGGCCACTGCATCCACTGCAACTGATAGGGATCTTCAAGGGATAGAGTTAAATACATTAACAAAAGGTTTTAAAGAAAAGCTAGATCTTATAGGCCTTCCAGAACCCCAAGAAACTGCGTACTATCCATATATCGGTATTTACCTGAATAAGAAGGTTTCAATAGGAGGCTACAAGAAGAGTGCATGCTTGAGAGATGATTATTTTGCTTGTAATGGTAATATTGGTCGGCAGTAGAAGAATATAGGCTAAGGAACAGGCATCTTTAAAGTGCTACATTTTTTTCTTAAAAAATATCTCCAGTTCTTTTTTATGTATTTATTGTGGGATTCTGGGCTTGGTGGGATTCCCTGAGACTTTTGGCACAGAATATTATGTCAAACATGCCTGCACAGCAGTGATCTCCTAACACCGTCTGATATTCCCTCTGTGCACAATCAGGAAAAAAATTTCACCTCGTGCATCATTCATAAAGCTACTGCTGGAATTCCAGTTGTTGCTAAATCTCTATCCTCCACCTTTCTCCTTCTTATTCCGACAGTAAGAGCTTCAAGCTGAAAAGACATCTCTGTGCTTTTCAGTCTAAGCCCCAGGCACCACACTGTAATGAAAGCATCCTTGCTATTTTAAACCCTATAATAGACCCTGCAAATGTATTTTTCATTGGCTTGGAATTTTCATTTTGTGGATTTCATAAATTCTAGACACTTCAGAGGCAGCATCCCATAAAGTTAGGAATGTTACTTTATTGTGATAGGTATGCTTCAATCATGCACGAACCCTTTCAAATCATGGGGATTCAGTAAATTCCATTCAAAAACTGTCAGAAGTCACTGGTGGCCATGTATGACTTGACTGATGATGCGAATCAATGGGCTCCATCTCTAGGCATGTGTCCCTAAGGATCATAGAATCATAGTCAGAAAAGGTGATACTCCTGTTCAATGTTATTAAAGTATCCCAGACATATGAAATTTTAGACAATACATGGATATAGCAAAAGCAGAATACAGTAGAGCCATTAAAAATTATACTTCATCCATTTTTCTTTTTTTGCAGCAGTATCACACTGCTAGCAATCAGCTACTATGTCAAGATGTTTTTTGCAAGTATCCTAACTCTATATCTGAAGAATTCTGTATGTGTCACTATTAAATTTCATTCTGTTATTTGAGAAAATTTATCCATTCTATCAATACTATCTTTTATTTCTCTCTGCTATGGACTTGGCTATCATGCCCAACATTATATCATGTAAAATTTTAATAATCATTTGATAATCTGATGGAAAAAAATGAGAAAAAATGTGGTTGAAAGGACTAAAATTTACACAATGTTATAATCTTAAAAAGAATTTTTATAAAATGATGTACCATTGGTATATCTCACCAGAGAAATTGTGTAGAGTATATAAAGGCATTTTTAATTTATGCTAGAAATGTGAACAACAAAAAGGGACATTTTTGTTGGTTTGTGTAAAAATTCTAGAACATTTTGGATTCAAGTACACACACTGATTCAGAGGATTACAAAGACTGACATACAATTGAGACTAGTGGTTTTTCTTTTCGGATTGATGAACAAAGAATAGGAAAAAGGTCATGAAGCTTTGTTGTGGCATATATTAACTGCAGTGAAATTGTTGTATGCACAAAGATAGACAAATCTGTCAAAAATGGTGTAGGGTCTGCTTGGGTGAGGGTGGGTTGGGCTAGATGACCTACAAGGTCCCTTCCAACTCTGTTAAACTGTAATCTGTATATATATGCTGTTTAGCTTCCTTCGGGTATTATCCCACGTCATTGTAGTTCTGTTAAATGGCGTGGGATAATACCGGAAGGAAGCTAAACAGCACACATGTAAGTACCCGTGAAAGCTTAAAAAAACAAATATAAATTAAAATGCTCTTTACATCATCTATGGCTTTATTTCAGGCACATCTTCACTTTCTGCAATGAAGACGACTTTATCCAGAGTCCTTACTTTTGTTTCAACCACTGTCAGCATCTAGGATTCAGTTTAAAGCTTTTCTAATCAACCTACCCATGCTTCATGAAGTCCAATCTATCTCTTAGCAATCTATTGCTTAGATGTCTCAGACCAGGATCCCAGAAGCCAAATTGTTTCCATCCTAACATCCATTCTATAAAGATCTATCAATCTAATCTGTAAAACCCAAAGTCAAAATTACATTTTTTCCCATAATAAATATGAATTTATTATATTTCATATAAATATGAAATTCAGAAGCAGTTTCCATGTGGAAATGAAAGTACTTATGTTTTTTTCTTTAATCAGAGTAGCCAGTTTTGCCATTTCAGCCAACTTCATCAACTTCAGGTAAACCGCTCCTAGCTCGATTGCAGAAAATACGACTTCATCAACAGAGTGGTCAGTGCCTGGAACACCCGACCCGACTCCGTTGTTACAGCCTCAACCCTTCAGAGCTTCAACCTCAAACTGTCTACTGTGGACCTCACCCCATTCTTAAGAGGTCCTTAAAGGGGGCATGCATAAGTGCACCAGCGTGCCTACCATCCCTGTCTTATTGTCCCCATTTATCTGTATTTACTTCCTTTGTTCATGTTTTTTTTAAATCAACTTTATTGAATTTTTATTACATTAAAAACATAAAGATATATCACTCAATAACAGCTATTTGTGGTGCTTATTGTATAACAATCATTTGTGCAATATTTACAGATATTAATTTGTGCATAATTATGTTCTTATTCTATCTATATTCTATATTTAATAATTACCTATCCTTAATCTGTCTCCAATCTATCCAGCTATACCATTGTTCCCATACTTTATAAAATATTGAAGCTTCCTTATCTTTTAAACTCAGCGTTAATTTATCCATTTAAGCATAAGTCATAACTTTTTGTATAACCAGTTCCTCTCCTGGTGTATATGGCTGTTTCCAACATTGAGCAAAGGTGATCCTGGCAGCAGTCAATATGTGTAATAATAAGTATTTCGTGCTCTTTACGTTTTTTTTTTTTTTAAGATCCCCAATAGGAAGAGTTCTGGTTCTAGTCTAATTGTTCACTGGTGATTTCCTGTAGCCAATTTTTGATTTTAAGCCAATATTTTCGAGCTTCTNTCTTCTTCTTCTTCTTCTTCTTCTTCTTCTTCTTCTTCTTCTTCTTCTTCTTCTTCTTCTTCTTCTTCTTCTTCGTTCATGTTTATGTTCACATCTATACTTGTTATTTTGTACATGTTGATAAATAATAAATAAAAACTTCTGCATCCAGTAAGTATTAAAGTGCCTTTCCATTTTTGTGCATACAATAGTATTGCTGCTGTCAACATGTATACTGTAGTAGCAAAGTTCTATTTTTTTCCTTCCAGTTCTTTTTCCATTAATCCCCAAAAGAAAAGTTCTGGTTTCATTTCTATCTCTGTTTTCAGGATTTTCTGTATTAAACTGTGAGTCATACCATTGAAGCTTCTTTCTGACAGCATACTTCATGAGTTAATAGCTCTGGCCAGCATAATACTTGTTTCAGTTTCTCATAGCAGTGAATCACCAACTATTGGAACTTTCTTTTTGTCTTCTTATAGAACACAGTTACATTCTCTGCTTGTTAAGAATCTATCATCCTCTCTCCCATTCTGTATGATCTCTTTTTTCTTCTTTTGAATGTGCAGAGCCTGCTTCACCTGCAACGACCTGAACACTATTGCATAGTTGCTGAATAAAATAGTGATTAAACTTTACATCTGTTTTTCATTGTTTCTCTATCCATTCACCTCCCCCTAAGTCAGTCTGTTTCCCTTTTCTGCTTTCAGCAACCAATTCTATCCAATGCACCCTTTCTTTTTCTGGTCATTTCTGATCATCTATAATGTGACTACTCACTGCTCAAAGCCTTTGACTTTTTCTGTAATGATGACTGTGAACATGCATTTGTTATGCATTGCAGAGTATTTTCAGGGAGAAAGGCCTGGCAATGAAACATCTGAAGGAAGACATACAGGTACAGGAACACCAAGCATCCCAGGGGATAAAAATGAAAATATGACCTCTTCCTAAAACTCTCCGGAAATTTTGGGTGGAAGCTTTTGTTAAATCTCCTGGTTTATATGTACATATAACTTCTTCCAATTACCAAATGGTCATCTGGATTTTGCAGCTCAGATCTTGTACATTTAATTAAAATTAACGTTCTAGAACCCAGAGCAAGTATTTCTATACAGAACTGGGGGAAAATAATATAGTGTAATAAACGGAAAAGATGCTGCCATCTTTGTAGATAATGCTGAGTTATACAGTAAAGACATATGCTCTGCTTTGTATAAGACAAATTCCAATTTGTCCTATGTATTTCTGCTAGTGGCTATGTACAACCACATTGACAGATGGTCTCTCACAGATGGTCTGTCATCGTTGTATTTAGAAAGAGAAATCTGTATTTCTCTATTATAATTAAGACTTTGAATGACTGTCATACCAGGTGAGAATCTGTTTGTGGGCTAATCAATACTTTTATCCAATTATTCCTCCAACATCAAAAGCAAGGTGTGGATATCTGCAAAAGAAAAGTGTAAATGATACAGATTTTGCTGTGATGTTGACCACTAACTATTGCACTTAAATTCCATACTTTTATAAATAGTCTGCCACTAAGCAGAAATGAAATTGTTGTTGCTATGTGACATTTCAGAATGATCTTGTCAAGAAATTCAAATACATTTCATCTAATTAGGACATTATAACTTTGCTTTGCATGTTACAAAACAAGCCCTAAGAATATTTGACAAAATGACTTATATCAAAAAGATAGTCACTCTGACTAAAGAGTTATTTGAAAACTCCAGAGAATGTGCTGATATTTAGTGTTATCTTCTATTAAAAGGTTATCCTCTGTAGAAATCCATTGGTTATTCTTTACCACAAATTATCTCTTAGATTTTTTCTTCACCAACAAAAATCCCAGAAGTTTGAAAGATTTATTATATATCCACTACCTTGATCTTCTCTACTTATGACTGTAGCTTTGTTGCTTATATCTTTACGATTTATACTGTTTTATTTAGTTTCCTAGTATGACTTATATTGATTGCTTATTTAGTATTCTATGACTATCATTAAGTGTCGTATCTTATGATTTATGATGAATATATTTTTATGATGTCTATGATCATGATTTATCACTTATAGCTTTTATGTATAATGAGAGCTTATACATCAAAGACAAATTCCTTGTGTGTCCAATCACACCTGGCCAATAAAGAATTCCATTCCATTCCATTCATTATTATATTATATTATATTGTATTGTATTGTATTGTATTGTATTGTATTGTATTGTATTGTATTGTATTGTATTCTATTGTATCATATTGTATCATATTGTTTCATATTATATCACATTATATCATATCATATCATATCATAATCATATCATATCATATCATATTATATTATATTGTATCATATTATATTTTATCATATATTTTATCATATCATATTATAACATTATATCATATCATATCATATCATATCATAATCATATCATATCATATCATATCATATTTCTGTGCAAGAAACCAGAAGGAATTATCTCAATGCTCATCTCAGTGTTTCCTCTCTTCCTGCTACAAGCCAAATGTTGTAGCATCTGGCCATCTCCAAGCATGTTTAATTCTAGCCTCATCTGCAATAATCAGTTGAAAGGTAATAGAAAGCTTAAATTGACTACCTTTCCATAGATCAAAATGTTATGAGACTCCTACATTTTAGATAGGATAGTTTTGTTATTATATTGTTGAGTTATCTATTTACTTAAGGACTTATTCCTTATTGTTATTGAATACATCAGTATTTGGTATTGTGCTACATTGTTAAGTTATATTTTATTTTAGTGTGGAACATCAGCATAGGGATTTATTATTTTAATAATAAAGATATTTAAATAACTTTATTTATTTAAATAACTTTATTTATTTAAATAACTATTATTTATTAGCTGATCTAGTGAATAGACATGGAAGTAAGGAGCCTAGGGTTCATATTTCCATGATCACATAAGAAAGTAAAAAATGGAGTTGGATTTCAATTTTCTGATTGGAGATGTCATCTTGACTTTTCTGATTCCCTTGGATCTCCTTGGTTCCAGGGTTGCAGTTCTCATTTCTATCTACAGGCCCAGTCATATATGTTTATATGTAGTAGTAAATATAAATTTCTAATGCTTTTCTAGCTTCTAATTTTATTGCTTTATTAGTGTTTTGAAGTTTCATATTGACATTGTTTAAAATTGATTTTGTTCTCCAACAATATATTGTTATTAGAAATACAAATGGTACATGTTTTAAACAACTAAATAATGTTGTTTTATATCCAAGAAAAAGGGAAAGACTGATAGTCCCCAATGGATGACACAACTGAGTCCAAATTTTTGTTGCTATGTGAAACATTTGTTAAATGAGTTTTGTTATCCCATTTTATGACCTTTCTTGCCACAGTTGTTAATGGCTTCTCCATTGACTTTGCTTGTCAGAAGGTCATAGAAGGTGATCAGATGATCCTAAGGCACTGCAACCATCATAAATATGAATCAGTTGCCAAGCATCTGAATTTTGATCATGTGACCATAATGCTGCAACAGTCATAAGTGTGAAAAATGCTCATAAGTCACTTTTTTCAGTGCCGTTGTAACTTCAAAAGGTTACTAAATGAACTTCTGTAAGTCGAGGACTACCTGTATCCTAAAAGTATCCTAATCCTGAATAAACAACATTACTCCATTTAATGAACATAATGGAAAATATTCTAATTAGTCCAAATGAATTTTAGCACTTTTTAAAAAGAGTAATCCAATATGGGAGCTTTAAACAAAATTGTCAGTTGGATTGAATACTGGTCCAAAGAATGATATATAATAATGCAATTTCCAGAATTTCAGAACTGAAAAAAATAAATCTGATTTCCTTTTTACAAGTGAAAAAATACAATAACTGTAGTCAATATTTGGCAAGCTCCAAATAGATTGCCATCACAATTCCTAAGGCTGCATAATTAAACACATTCTCAAAATGTTTCCTTAGCTGCCTATGAATGTTTACAGATTCTTAATAAGGTAGTCAAAATATAAATTAACTCATGGAAGCAGTCATCATGAAGGTTTCAATGGGATAAAGTTCAGCAGAGGTTACAAATGTATGTACATTTTGCTCATTTAGAAAGAACTGATCAGCCTTTAAATACATTGTGTACATAGTGCATATGCTTTTAAAATCAGGTCTGATATGCCGGGGTGGGATTCAAATTTCTTAACCAGTTCTGTGGGCATGGTCTAATTTGTGGATTTGATTTGGTGGTCATGTGACTGGATGGGTGTGGCTAGCTGACTGAGCATAACTTGGTGGTCATGTGACTGGCTGGGCATGGCTTGTATGTAAATATTATAAATACTTATATAAATATTGAATTTTTATTTTAAAAAAGAGCAACTTTTACCCAACATCAGGCAAAGCAGGCAGGCAGATTGAGTCCTTGCAGAATCACAGATTCACTCAGAGATCTACCTTTCTGCAATCTGCTACCTGAGTCTGCACTGAAAAATAGAAGCTTCGAAAAAATAGAAGCTTCAGGCCAAGGAAAGTTCAACTCTGCTTTTATATTAGCTAGAAAGCAAGAAATCCAACAATCTTGCTTTCCAGCTCATCTAAATCTCCTGGCGCACAGCAAACAGCTGGTGGTTGGAGAAAAAAAAGAAAAATAGCAACTTACTAAATGCAGGCAAGTTGGATGGCCTGCATGCCAGGTAAAGAGCGAGTGGGCATGAAGGAGGGCCAGCCAGAGGCACGATTTGCCAGTTCTCCGAACTGGACAGAGTCAGAACAACCGGTTCTATACAACCGGTCCAACCAGGTACAATCCCACCCTGCTGATATGGTGTACGGTGAGAGAAGCTATAGAAGAGAAATTGAAAAAAAGCAGAGGCTTTGTGTTTTCTTATCAGTCGTCATAAACAGTTCAGTACAGGAAGGGAAGTCTCTATTTCTATTCAAGATAGCACTATGAAGAACAGAAGATTTGGAGTCCCCTGAGCAATCTTCTAGTTTATCTCTGTTCTTGTAGTAGAGCAGCCTGTATGACATATAACCCAAAGATGTCATGAACCCATCTTCATTCAGATTCTGTGACAGTATTTATGGTTTGCTTTTTTTTTTTTTTTGAGACCACAGTGAAATTGTGGGTTTGTTCTGTACATTTTGACTCATTGCAAATATTCCAATTACCTAGGAAACAACCAAAACAGGTCCCAAGTGTATTCTCTTGGTAATTTAATGTTTGCAACAAAAAAAAAAACACATCAAAAATCAACATGGGTGATAGAGTTTTAATGCAAAAATAGTCTTTTAATCTCATATTAGGAATATGACTGTTCTTCTGAAATAGGGATTGACAGTTTTTCAGTGCTGGATTGATTAGCCTTTCTCTTGATTTTAGGAATCTAAGGTCAATCCATAGAACTGAAGATAGGTTTATAATAATAACAGGGGCTCTGAAGGAAATTTCTAGGAATTTCTTGTTTGCTTGTTTTGTCAACTTCATTGATAGAAATGGTTGCCTGTATGCAAAATTACACATTTAATGTGACAAAAGTTAATAATTATTGAATGCATAACACAGAATAGTTTATGAATAATGTAAATAATCAGTATAGAATTATATTATATAATTGAAGAAAAAGGTGCTTTTTCAAGAGACAAATGGACTTTCTAATTTTTCTTACAAGACCTTTCGCCTCTCAACCAAGAAGCTTCTTCAGCTCTGACTGGATGGTGGGGAATGGAAGGATTTATATTCCTTGCAGAAAGCTGGTCATTTGCATTCTTTTAAAGGGTCATTGAGGCCACTTGGAGGTTTTTCTGTGTCCTTAGGGTCACATGCAAATGGGTTTGGAGCATTTTGGAAAAACAAGAAAAATAAGAAAGTCCAGTTGCCTCTTGAAAAAGCACCTTTGAGACAACCATGACTTGGATGACTAACAATCTCCATAGGCATTCATAATCCAGTATTTTAGGAAAACAAAATTACATACATAACATATAATTTAAGGTTTTGCTTTAAGAAAGAGTAATTGTAATATCTGTATTGTCAGAGTTTGGTGGGTAAAGATGTCTTTTCTCCTAAGTCAAAGCAGTAATATAAGATATTTATCACAAAATTTATGCTGTTTTCCTGTTTTCTGAGATCTAGGGTCTGTTGAAGCTGAAGTAGAGAGGAGCATCTGGAAGAATGTGACTGATTTTATTTTTCCTTACTATAAAATGGCCAACTGAACTTTTTTAATTATAAAAAGGATATATAAAAATACCTGGTGTGATAAAACCTTGTATGATATGCTGCAGTTCTGAGTAAATTTTTATGACCCAGTTTAAAAGGGAAATGCTGATGGAAATGGAATTTTAATTGTTCTTTTATAGAGAAGGATGAATTATCAGTCACTAATAGAGGTGGAGGGAGGGAGAGAAATCATCTAGGCTGTGTTTTTTGACAAATAATATTTTAAGAGTGTTTATATTTCTAATTTGCATTAAAATAGGGTTTGTAAAACATTTATTGCAGAACATGTTGATTATTTTGATATTCTTGGACTAATATCTGTGTATGCTTTGCTTTTTTAATTCTTCAGGCCAATGTTGTCTTTTAAAGGAAGAAAAAGATAAGACCAAATATGTTAGCTTATTTTTGTGAAACATGGGAATTGACTTCTTCTCCTGCTTGCCTCTTTTGGATATAATGGTTTATTTAAATGGAATAAGGGGAGAAGAAAAGGAATGTGCTTGCAGCAAAGTTTATTTATCTGATTTTCCAATTATGCACTTTCCTTATATCTGAGGATGTGGTAAAATTGTGCAGAAAGAGCAACACATATGACACCTAACATATATTTAAAATCTTAAGATCAATGTTGATTTTCACCCACTTGCCATGGTTAAAACTAATTCTTTGATATTTCTCTATACTTTAGCTTTTCTTCTTTAACTTTTAAAGTATAACTGCATAAAGTTTGGAGGAGGAGAATAAATTCTTGATCTTTGTGATAAACATTCACTGGAGAAATTTGGAGAATTTGGAGATAAACATTCATTGGAGAAATGTTTATCACTGCTATTTGTGATAAACATTCATTGGAGAAATATTACTTGTTTAACACTGATACTAGATTTCTTCTATGAGGGGCATTCCCTGGTGTAATGCTGCCCCCCCCCCCTTTCAATATGTGGGGAAAACACTGTTTGGTGAAAATAGCTTGGCCTACCATGTAAACAGCACTTTATGTAGCTAAGTTCATGCTAAACTTGAAATAACCAAACATGCAAATGCATGAATCCTAAATATAAACAGAAAAAAATAACACTTCCCCAGTATAACTGGTAAATATCACTTTGAAATACTTTGTTTATCCCTATATTAGGAATCACTTAATCCAAATAGAAGGCAAGACAAGAAGGCATATTATCTTTGAAATTCTTTTGAAATCTGAGGCACATTCAATGACAATACAATATTGTTAGCATATGCCATGCCATCACTCTCTTTCCACGATGAATCATTGCTTATTTTTGTCTTTTTTAAAATGAGAAATATTACTTAATTCTGGATTGCAAAAGGACTTCTGCCTTCTGACAATTCTTCTTATTTGGAACCTTGAAGCAGACAATTGCTGTCATATTCCTTTTATCTAATTTTAAAGTGTAATATAGCATTGCATTTCCATCAGACGCTTTGCAAATTTTCATATACATATTTCATTTGTTCACAAAGTTAAGGGAGCCTTAGCAGAGAATCATGTCCAAATTCATAGGAGCAATTTTTAATCTCTTTTCTCTATCATGCTAGATATGCCTACTAGTGAGGAAGCTTGGCCATTTTTGGATTTAATAATTTTTTAGAAGAGAAAGCAGATAGCCTACAATACCTTTATAATCAACTTTTATAAATTAATCAACTTTTGTACAGAAGATCTAGGTATCTCTCCTGAAGGAAAAGGTTCATTATGGAAAGATCAGCTTTGAAAATTTAAATTGCAATACATTGTCACTGGAACCACACCAATTTTTCTCAGATATCACAACAATTGCTTTTTAGGTTTTATATAGAACATAGTTTTGTTTTTGTTTTTTAACAAAATCTGAATGAGTTAAAAAAAACACTCTTAGTTTTAAAAAACATTACTTTGTTGCTTCTCATGCCATTTTAAAACCACATTAAGTTTTTTTTTATACTGTATATATGTGGGAATCTATACCTATGCAAAAAGGCTGTCAGGCATGAAAGTCAAGGGCCACGCAATAAGTTCCAATTAAACTGATTTATTGCTTATGCCTACACACAGGAATCTACTCAACTAATAGTTAGCCCTATTTTGGTTCTAGATGAAGGTTCATTGAGTTCAAGATGGTTTGGACTAAGACTGTTTGTGGCAATATATAGACTCTAGGCCAATTCCTATTTTGACTCCACTTCCTGGCTATACTAATATTTTCCCTACAAAGACTGTGATGAAAATGTGTGTGCTTAAATAAGCCTTGTTCAGGCATGAGTTACAGTGCTGTTGGCTGTGAGTTCAGTGTTAATGACTTGACAATAAGATACATCCAGAAAAAGGAGAAGGAAATTTGCCAATTTGTACATAAGGTCTCTCCAAAAACACCAAATTTACATTTATAGTGCAGGATGAAACTGAAAACATTTAAAAAGTGGCTAAATTTGTGGATTCATAAACTGATAAAAAGTGATAAAAGTGATTTAAAAAAAAATACCGAACACCATTGTTTAAGGCTAAAAGCCCCCCCCCCCCAAAAAAGTGCGGCTATGTAACCCAGGGTCAAAAAAATATTAAATCCTTCTAATCTAGTGCTGACCAGCTCACATGCTTCGATAGACTACATGCAAGGAAAACAAGGTTCTGCAGCTAGGAGTCTGGGCAAGAAATTAAAATATGATTACTAAGTGCTATATAGAAAATGGTAATGTGGAAGGGTTTTAATTGTGATGAGAATGGGTAGTTTTACAAGGGCATTGGCAAACAAATCTATATCATGCAAATGGCCTCCAAAGCCCTGGTTAATCATTTAGGGTCGTGCAACTTTGCTATTGTGTGCCAATGCTAAGGGCATCTTTAAGAGCAAGCCTTTAATGCTATCCACAAGCATTTAAAAATCACAGGCACTTAAAGAGAAAACCTGAACTGTATGCCAGTCTATTGGAAATGGAACAAAAAAGCATGAATGGTATCTGAAATATTCTGGGATTATTTCCACAGCAGTTGCAACCCAAAAGTTGAATTCTGTTTCCAGAACAAAAACCTTGCCTTCACCATTTTATTAATTTTGAATAATGCCTCAATTGCATGAAGTACTTGGAAATGCTCACCCAAAACATGGAAGTTTTTTTCATGCATCAAGCACATCACCACCAGATTCAACCCTTTAATTAGGACATAATAAAAGCTTTCAAGGCACAGAATCTGAGGGACCCTAATAGCAAGATTTGAGAGGAAAAGAAAAGCATGATGATGAACTACTGGAAGTAAGTCACTCACTATATACAATGTTATCATGTTGACATAGCCTGGGACAGCATCATGCAGGCCAGTATCAATTGTTGGAAAAACATTTGACTGCACTCTGTAAAAATGTTCAACATCTGAAAATGTCACAGAAAAATATAATGTGCATAGCATAGTAAATATATAGAAAAGGCTTTAACAATATGAAGAAAAAGCAAGAAGGATATTTTGACAGAGGAGGCAGTAGAACCCAACAACAAAGATCTGAACAAGATTGCAAAACAAGGCATCAAAATCAGCAATGATTTTTTTTAAAGACATTTTTTTAAAGGAAAAGAAGGCTTCATCATAGTTAAGGTCCACAAATTTGAGTTTTTATGCATCATGAAAAATCTGTGATTTGTCTTTAAATATCAAACATTAAAATTTGCTCTCCTCTAAAATATGTTCCCTATTATAAGTGGAGCTAATGTTTGATTAACTTATCGATTAAACTCATCAAAATTCACAGTGTTAGCTTTTATCAGTAATAGCTTTTATAGAAAATGAAACCATTTTTACCCAACATAATAGTGTCTTCTTATATAGAGATACTGGGGACAAGGAGAGAAATAGATTTGCCTTTTGTAAAAAGATAATTGAAATACCTTTCAACGGAGAAAAGCAGCAATGCAGTTTGGTTTCAACATTAAATTACGGTTTCAGAGATGGGTTAAAAATTGAATGTAATGATTCCTTATGTGATGGCTTAGGAGCAATTAGTGGTCTGAAGATGATATGTAACTAAATATATAATTGCTTTTAAAAGTCTCTGCTGCCAATGTTGCCGCTGTTGCTTCCCCCCTCCTCTTGCTATGGAAAAGAAGCTACAAGCTATTTCTGAAATATATAGGACTTATTTATACAGATTTCAGAAAGCTGACATTTAAACCTCAAATCTGCAGTGTGAACACTGAAGTTTTAAATTCTGAATTCCTGAAAACTTTCAAGTATAAGCAAATAAGTGATGCTGAAAACACTTCTCACAAAAAGGAAACATGCAAAACTAGGCTAATGAATTATGTACCCACTGCAAAATTATACCCACTATGTACCCACTATGCCACTATTATATTATGAATATGAATATGTATATGTATCACAATTTGTCTTTGAGGGCCAGATCAGCACTGTAGTTCTCCTCTGGGTGGCAGGGAGTGGGATGGACACAGGATAGAAGTCTCCTACACCATGTCCCCCACATCCCATTTTTGGCCTGGAGAGCCTCCTGCAGCACTTAGCTGGCCAAAATGGGATGTGGGGGGGCATGTGTGGTCTCCTCTGCCCCTCATTTTCAGCATCCATGTTTTCCTGAAGCACTCTCCTGGATGAAAATAGACTGCATGGAGGCCCCACGAGCCCCACGCTCAGTTATTTTTCAGCTTTCCAAGCCGCCAGAAGCACTCTGCCAGCCAAAAATGGACCACGCAAAGGTCCCACAAGGCTTCTGTGTGGGCCATTTTGGCCAGCAAAGTGCTGCTGGAGGCTGGGGAAGCCAAAAATGGGCTGTGCGGGAGCCTCTTAGGGCTCATTTTGGCTGGTAGAGGCACTGCAGGCTGATCCTTTGATATTTCTAGGCTGGCTCCAGAGACCAGATTTAAGAATCCAGCCCATGGGCCTTGAGTTTGACACCCTGGGTCTAGAATATGACAAAACTGAAATCCTCATATTAAATCCCAAACTTTTTCTGCTTTTTATCTCTTACCTATCCCTTTATCTTTCTCCCTCCTCTCTTAAATTACTTTTTAATTTCTTGATGACAGAAAAAGCTGATTCACATTTCTATCAGCCCCAATGAATGTGGAGAGGAATTATGGGAGCTGAAGACCATTATGTTTGAAAGCCATTAGGATGGAGATTTTGTTTTCCAAACACCTATGTAAAAGTCTTCTTGTTCAGTGAGTATGTGGGACCTGCTTTTCACAGAAGAGAGCAAAGTTTCCCTTTTAAATAGGCAAAGATCTTTAAAGATGAAGTAAAATTGTTTCACAAATGTATATGATCCCCAAATCGATATGATTAGAAACAAAAATAAAAACACAATGTAATTATCAAGATTATCAAGAAAGCAAAAGGACAAATCAAAACCCTAATACAAATCTGAATGCACAGAGACCACACAAATCATGTCAGGGTTGCATCCTCACCTGGGAGAAGATCAGGTCATCACCATCTTCATCAAAATCAGTAGAATAGGACGATTTTTGTGGAGATGCTGTTCCATAATTTTAAAAAAAATGTTCCGAACAGTTTTGAAGAGATATCAGACAGAAGCCAAGTAACAGCTGTGATGGGAAGATCATAGTCCTATTTTTGCTGGGCTGTTGCTTTCTATTGAAATATGGATTTCACTGTCTTGAACTTCAGCACTTTGAAAGTTGTACCTGAATGAGTATGCTAGGTTTAAGATACTGACAATGAAAAGAGAATAGATGAGGATAATAAATTCAGTGAGAAGTAGTTCCTAACAAAGATCATGCTTAATGGTCCTCTGCAGCTGTACTTGAAATAATTCTGTATGCCATGAATAATGTTAAATATACTGAAACCATCTTAGTTTCAATTGTTCTCTGCTTAGAGATCACCAGTGTTTCTTTATTGGGTTACTGTGACTTAAGCCCCAAAGATAGAGGTAAAACACACTTTGCTTTTGCTCAGAGGAAGGTTACAAGGAGGACTAAGTTTTCCAATTATTTGTGGCTGGTTATTCATGGTTGTAACTGATGCTATATGTCATTGCTAACAGTAATTTTTATCTCTACATCCTTGAATCAAGAAAAGAAAGTGATCATTAGAGGGCAGCACAGCAATACTTGGAAGTGTTTGGGTTTTTTTCTTTTTTGTTTAACCTCCTAGCCTTTTCCTCCCTCATCTTTCATTTGAATAGAGAAACATCTTGTATGTAGAAACAATTTCACACAAGAAAGAAAGGAAGGTGTTTATGAGACAGCCCTATTGTTGAACAAGATTAAAATGTTTTTCTATATATAAAACACATAATTTTGAAGCACTTCCTCACCAAATGTTATTTATTAAGCTGTTATAGCACTTTTACGTAATGAAGATGGCAAAAATAAATATATACAGCACATTCATACATATAACAGACTGAGAGATTTTCAGTGCTTCTAGCAATTTCGTTATTGACAAAATATGATGTGAAAAGTCTTAGAGTTATCCTTCTAGTTTTCATAGTACCAACACTATTCTACTTTCCTTGTGACTATTTATGTATGCATGTACTGAATTTACAAAATACTAATATATCTCATGTAAATTATAGGTGAATTACTGCACTATAAATTCTTATGGAAAGAAATGGTCAGAAAATAGAATAAAAAGAATATGGATCAAGCTTCCAAACCTGAACATGATTTGAAGGTTTTTATTTGATAGAAAAATAGATGTGAAACTGGAGCAATGATGAATCAATGATTTCAACTCCTAAGCCTTTGGAGTTATTGCAACATACAACTTTGTGCCAGTCTCTTCCTGAAACCTGCATCACCTTATCACCTTTTTATTCCACTTACACTTGGCAACATCTGTTTTACTTTCATGAGATAAAGAATAGAAGAAGTGGAGGCCAGTGTATATGAATAGTAGATGTTCATTTGATGTTTTTTCTAACTGACTGGATAGCAAAGATCTGCTTGGAAGCACTTTCACATATAATTAGGTTTACCCAAGTTTCTGAGTTTCCATTTCCAGCAGATGCAAGTGTTTTTTCTAAAATGTACAAGGGAACATATTTGAAACATATACCTACCATTTTTACATGTGTAGAAAAAGAAAGGAGCAGAGGACAGTATATACTTGTATAACTGAATAAACTACTTGAAATATATCATTGAATTACCTTCCAGTTCAAGCAACAAGTCATCACTCAGGAACTTAGGTGAAGCCTTTTTTCTTGTGTACTTGTTTTAACATTCTCTCCTGAATGTCTCAAATTATATCATACCAATTATCACTGCTTCAGGCAACTTAACAAAAACTTGAAAAGACATACATCAGTTAAAAGAGACACGATCTGCCTGCTCAGTAATATTCATTTATTTAATTAAAATATTGACATAGCTGCCCATCTTATAATCAACTCTGGACAGCTCCCAATCAAAACTTAAAATAGCCAACAACAACAACAACAGATCCCTTGTTAAAACTAGAAAACTGAACATATTAAAAAAAAGTTTTTAAAGACATTTTAAAAACAATACAAAATCCTGGCAACAAGTCAAACTTGGTACAGTCAACTAATCTTATCTTAGCATTTGGGGAAAAGATCAAGTTTTCCAAGCTTTATATGTATTTATTTTCAACATTTATTTGAGTGTTAATTAAAGCAACATTGCTTTTTATCATACCTATAGACCTAGGAAAAAAACAAAGCATACAAATTTAATGATTTTTTAGAATCCAATTCTGTATTCACTCCTAGAATATTCTTCAAATAATGCCTATGTTGTGTACCTGGACATCACCAGAAAAATATCCAGAAATTAAGTTGATTTGATTCATACAAAAAGGTGGAAGACATCAGTTACGACATCAAAAATATGAACAAAAACTGACTGTAGAATAATCCAAGTGCAAGTTCCGAATCAAAGTAAAATTGAACAAAGCTAACCAGTCTCCTACTGTAATTTTGAACACTCACAGAAGTCATTAGAAACTGCTGTAAAGTCCTGAATCTCACTGATAGGAAACTAGAAGAATTATGGAATAAAATCAAGTACATTTTTCAGAATGAATGAGACTGCTGGAAAACCAGAAAACAGAAGAAATCAAACTGCTGTCACAACAAAGAGTGGATATTCTTAGGAAGACAAAAAGGCCAAAGTCAAAAAAGACAAACATATCAGCTTAACAAAGCTTAACAACAAAGTTGTTACAAGAGTTTAGCAATATTACAAGGACGTTATAAAACATTGAGGATGGAAACAGACACAACAAAACAGGAGAATTCACCAAAATATTGGCATTTATAGAAGAAGGTTTCAATCTCAAACTGGAAACAATAAAGGGGAATATTTGTAGTTTAGGGTTGAAATGAAAGCCTTTTGTGCTCTATGAGCTCTGATTGTTTTTTTGAAGGCATTTCATTGCCCAAACTAGGTAACTTCATCAGTGCTAGTAGGGAGTGGGGTTTGCTCTCAATTTATATTCTAGTGGTTTTCCCTGTTGTTGGGAATGGTCTTGGTGGTTGTTTGGTTGAGCTGTTTAAGGTTAACTTATTTGGTAGTTCCGTAATGTATTTTTTAGCTCTTAATTGTTGGTCTGTTAATCTTGATGCTCATCTGAATATTGATTGCTGGTGGAAAGATGTTTTGATCTTTTTGATCCCCCTTTTTAATTTGCTCATTGTCTCTTTTGAACACTATGTAAAGCAGGGGTGTCAAAATCAATTTCATTGAGAGCCACATGAGGGTTGTATTTGACTTCAGGGGGTCAGGGTGGGTGCGGCCATTTCAATGTCACTTGTGTTGGAGAGCCTATGGTGGCCTGAGCACTCTGCCAGCAAAAATGGGCTCCCAAGTTCTGTTTTAGCTGTGATGGCCTCCTGCAACCTCTACCCTAAAAAATGAAACTCAGGAGGGTTGTGCGGGAGCTCCATTTTCACTGCCAGAAGCACCATGGGCTAGTCCTTTGCTGTTTCCAGGATGGCCTTTGGACCAGATGTTAAGCACCCATGGCTGGATCCCCCGGGCCTTGAGTTTAACACCATTGATGTACAGGTTGTTATTGTCTATGTGTCTGTTGATGGCCAATTTGTCAAAGTGCTAGGCTTAAAGGAATTTTCTTACAGTTTTGGATTTGACTCGGTCTAGGATAATCACAGTTTCCCAATGGAAACTATGGTTAAGTCTGTCCATATATTGTGTTCACAATGTACACAAATGTATTCTGCTAGTCTTCTGCCTGTTTGTCTTAAGCAGTGACTGCTTCAGTCTTTACACTATGTATTGTATATGACACCTGTTTTTTTCCTTCTGGGTCTGCTGTGTCTTTTGGTTTACTTAAGAGGTTTTAGAGGGCTTCAGTTGGTTTGTGTCCTATGTGATATTAATAAGTTAGTGATTTCTGAGGTGTTTTTGATATATGGCAATATTATCCTTTTTATGGTTTATGTTGGTTATGCTATATTGGGTTGAATGATGAAGTTGTATGGATATCCATTTTGTTGGAAGATGTGTTCATATGATGTGTTTTCTTTTTTTCTGCTGTTCAGGGTTGCCACAGTGTGGTTGTTCTTGTCAAAATAGAGTTCTTCCCTAGCTTCCCTTGTAGAGTATTAAGTTATTACTTTGGCAGTAGAGCATTTAATTGGCGTGAGTAGACATTTTTGGTACATTTGTGTTTCTAATTTGCCATCATAGTCTCTGATAAAGATAATCATGTAGGGTCATGAGTTGTTTTCTTCTTCCTTGGTGAATTGAATTCCTTTGAGGATGATTAAAGAAAGAGCTTTAATTATTCTGACCATATAAAGCTGTAGAATATCTTTCAGAAAAGGGAATCTCAAAATATCTTACACTTTTCATGTAAAATCTGTACACAGGACAAGAAGCTTAAATGAAACTGATAAAATAGACTAGCTTGAGATTAGAAAAGGAATGAGACAAAGCTGTATAAATAATCCTTATATATTCAAATATATATGGAATATATATTATGGGAGGCTGGAAGAAGAAGAAGATGGACATAGTCTTAAAAGTGGAGGAAGAATATCAATAATCAGCAGTATGCTTATGACACTATATGATAATTAAAATATGAATACTTAAGAAGCTCTAATAATAAAAATCTAGAAACACATTGAAAAATGGACTATTATATGAAGAATATACATGATAATATATTGATTAAGGTAAAGAAGAGTAGACTAATGCCAACAGGTAATGCCAGCCTTAGAACTGTTAATTAAGACACAGAAAGACAGTTTCTTCCTTTAAGGCCCTGTCCCACTGGCCAACGGATGCAAAACGTATGCATAAAGGACACAGCGGATGAGCAAAATTTCGGGGCGTGGCTCATCCATTGTCATCCACTCCCCAAATTGGCGAAAATTTGCATAAACAGAATGGAAAAAACGGAAAAAGAACGGATGGGGGTAGTACGTAGACGGGGATGTTAAACGAATTTCATAAGGAAGCCTAGTGGATGACAGTGGAATGGACAAAAATAAGCGGATGACACATCCGCAGGGCTTTCCGGGGGAGAATACGCGAGAGCAGATGCATAGCGGAAGGGCGGATGCGTAGCGGATGACGCAGATGCACAATGGACGCCTATATTTAAGCAAAGCGGATGCCAAGGCAGATATATATTGGATGACAGAAGCGAGTTCACTGCGCATGTAGGGGAGTAGAAAATTGTGTCCAAGGATCTACGGATATAAAGGATGCAGGCTCACATACAGTCAGCTTTCAGAGGAAAGATGTGCTGACCCAAACCGCATAGCATCTTCGAATAACACAACCATGGTGTTCGTCAGTCAGGGGGGGGGAAGAAGAGAAAGGCCTGTGCCTACTCGTGCCAGCGTATTGACTATATAGATTGAAGACTTCCCTGTCAAGAAGGACAGAACCACAAATCCCACACCTGGCACTGAACTCTGATGGCTGCTAGGTGCTTCTCCGCTGCTGTCGGCTGCTGCTTGTTTGCTGCTAGTGTGCTTCTCCTGCTGGTGTTGCTGGGCTTCTTTCCTGCTGCTGCTGCTGCTGCTGCTGGTGTGGTGCCTGCTGCTGCTGGTAGGTGCTGGTGGTGCTGTGGTGCTGTGGTAGCTTGGTGCTGGTGCTACTGCTTCTGCTACTGCTACTGCTACTGCTGCTGGCTGCTGGCTGTGGTGGACCAGCCCCAAGGCCTTCAAAAGCCCTGCTGCTGAAGGCCCTGCTGCTCATAGCCCCTGAAGGCCCTGCTGCTAAAGGCCGCTGCAGAGGGAGGAAGAGGCAAGGGAAAGGAGAGGGAGAAAGGAAACAGTAATCGTTTCAGGACCAGAGGAGGAGGACTGGGAATGGCTGGAGGGAGACGAGTGACTGTGGAGAAAAAGGCCACAGAACTCCTATCCGCGACACCAAGGAAAAACAGGCACTTGGAGGGAGCAAGGCAGAGAGCCTGGGCTGCACTGGCAGATGTAACTCCTTGGGATGGTGGGAAGCAATGCAACACCTGTATTGGCAAGCTATCACATCAAAAACCCTGGGGGGAGGGGGGCCAGACTGCTGTCCAATGCTCACTGACCAGAGATATAATGTCATGGCCAAGTGCAAGCTTCCTGGAGACGTTGAGGTCACCACTGAGGAGGCAGCCCCTCTTGACACCCCCCCTCGACAGCCCAGCAGAAACAGCCAGTCCTTTCCAGCCAGGAGCCAGCTACACTGTCCCAGACACGGTGTCTTCAGAAGGGCCCCAAGGCAAGAGACCCCCCCTGACAGCTGCAGCTCCCCATGCTGCCAGACTTGGAGGATCCCTGTCACCAAATGGAGGAAGAAGCCGGCAGCCACCAGAGACCAACACATTACCCCTCACCCCCACCGCCAGCTCCACAGGATGCAGGCAGAGAGGCAAGAATGGAGGGCCAGAGCCACACGTACCTGTTGAGATCAGGGAGCACAATGAGGACCAGCACATGAAATGCTCTCTCAGCTGGTCACTTGGAATAGGAACCTCCAGCCTCCTCCACACTTGTCATCACCTACGTGAGCCACACTTGAGGGATATGCCAGTACCAAGTGATGAATGGAAAATATCCACAGCACTTCTGCACAACCCTCAAGGCCCAAGCTGATAGCTGCTCCGACCCAGTCAGGTCTGCTCCTCCACTCAAGGTGATGTCCACAGCCTCCACGCCTTTCCAACAGCCTCTCACCTACCAAGGCTAACGAGTACAGGACTTCCCAACAGCACAAACAGACCTTCCAAGTCAGGCCGCCAGGTTCATCGCATGCCACCAGTACACCCCACCTCGCGCAGCTGCAGATCAGACACGCCTCACGACACTCTCCTTCCTCCACCCACACCAAAGCCCCTCAACGGACAATCAGTCATCCAGTCTTGGGCCTGACACCCAGGTGCTTGATGAAGGGCCTCTCAACCTCATGGGACCGAGTCAGATCTTCTGAAGAAGTTCCTGAACAACACCACCTTGTTGTACCTCGGGCCAACGCCCCACTGGCGCCTCAGACCAGTACTCAGCCAACAGCCACCTCCCAGTCCCTGGCCACTTAACAGCTAAGACCATGGACATGGACTCCAGAGTGACGAGAATAGTGCCAGAGACTGAGTTTGTTACTTGTTCACTTATCTTGCTAAGACACTTCACTTGGTTCATTTTGGCTTTTTTACATAAAGTCATACAGTTAACTTATAGACAGTAATTTAATAAGGTTATACTTTGCTTAACACACTTTGGTTCATTTTTTTTAACCTTAATAAAGTGTTGGTGAAAACTTTGAAACAAATAGTTAGCCTTTGATACTTGTGGGATTATAGGTTAGGATAGTGTGGGAATAGATAAACCTGCCAGTGCAAGCATAGTGGGACTGTAATGTCGCACCCCCACGCTGCCACAATATGGACCTTTTTCAATAGCACAATTTATTCATTGATCTAAACATCATTTCAAAATAAACAAATCTCTTTATTATCCCTATTCATAGTAGGGCCACTCCCAACATACAGTTGCACAATCTCATCATGTTATGCGACAGCTCAAGGAAGCATCCATTAAGCATCTCCTGAGGTGACTGGCAATTGTATACCTGGTATCTGAAGCTGACCTGTTGCCTGATAGCAATCGATGTACATGAACTTGTTAGTCAGGCATCAACGCATGGCAAAAGAGGATGATCCTGAAGAAGCCCTTGTAGTTGTAATAAGTGGACTCTGAATTGGCCTGGAGCTTTGCAGGCCATGTGTTTCCCATCTATGGCTCCAAACGGTGTGGGAAAGTTCCACCTCTGATACCACTGCTTTCTGAAATTTTCCTACAGCCTTGTTCAGTGTGGGTCACTTGAGAGCCTCCCTCCACATATTCTTCGATGATGGCCCTCACCAACTATCTCTGACCATTTTGCTGTGGTGTTAATGTGGCAAACCTCCACGCATACGGCATTTGTTGTATGTGTTCAGAGGCAGGGGGTGCAGAGTCATTGCCACCTTCAGTCCAGGTCCAGGCTGGGATGGAAGTGGTGCTGGCTTGTCAACCTGGTCTGCAGACACTGTACATAGTTTCATCAAACATGGCTGGTGGCACCTCATAAGAAGTGATGGAATGCATGGGGTCTCATTCCTCAGCCACCTATTCAACTGGTCATAGATGCCAAACCTCATTCTTCTCCTGATCCATCCTCGGACCCACACAGCTCTTGGATGTTTCCTCTCTCTTCTGTATTAAAAGGTGAAACAGTCTGAACAGGGTTGGTTCTGGTGATGAAATGATTGCAGCTACCAATACAGATTTATGTCCATGATCCATGGTTGGAGACCATGATGATGTTGAAGACCAAGAACCAAGGTGAAGGAGGTCTGTACACGACGCTGCTGGCTATACTGAGATCCAGGTGATTTCCTCCCCCTTTTTATAGGGAATATTGGTTTCCGCCTAGGTGTCCCTTCTACATCTCTAGACCATACCCAGACATCCTATAATATGCTGAGAATACATCCCAGATACATAACGTTTTTGTCCGTTTTAATCCTTTATATAGGAGATGCATGTGCTTTCATCCTTCTATTTCCGTGCTACAACGCTGTGTAGAGGACGTCCCATGTACCTTTCATTTCCTCCCTCTTTCCATTTTCAGCTGCAATGGATGTGAGTTGAGGGGATGGCCAGAGGATGCAGAGAGGATACAGCGGAGGTTTAACGGATGATAACGGACATAGAACGTTTGTTGCCCGTACATGCCGCGGATGTACATTGTATGCAGCGGAAAGTTCATCCATTCAAAAAGTTTTGTGCAGCTCAAAACTTTTTGCACGGATGAAATCTCAGTGGACAGATGCTGGAGGGATAGAGCGTATCAAACACGTATGCAGTGAATATACAATGGATGCATCGCGTTTTTCAATGGATGGCAAGCTTTTTTTAATGTTTTGCATCCTCTTTGCATCCGTTGGTGCAGTGTGACAGGGGCTTTAAAGAATAATTATCAACATAAAGGAAACAGCAGTGAAGGTATTCACTACAGGTAGGATAGCAATGAAGGCCTTGGGGTAAAAATGTGTTGAGATATTCTGGTGTATTAATGATTCAGGCAAGTAAGGTATTTCTGTCTGATACTCTATGGAAGTGAAAGTTGAACATCGAAGAAACAGGATAGAAAAGGTATCGGTGTTTTGGAACTGATTCTTGAAAATACTGTGAATAACCAACACCTGCCCCCAACTAAATAGATTGTTCTCACTCTAAGTTCAAATACCCATACTTTAGGCACAGTATGCAAAGAATGTCTTGAGACATTCATAGTTCTGAGATAGGTGGAAGGAAACAGAAGAAGAAAGAGACCAGAAACAAGATGGATGGATTCAATTACAGCAATGATATGTACATTATTAGGAAAGTCGGAGGTCCAAAAGAGAGACAGCGCATCCTAGAGAAAGTCTATCCATTTGGTCACTAAGAGTGGGTAGTAACTTTGTGGCACACAATCAATTAATGTACGCACACACACACACACTTTTATGAAGTGATCGTGGAAGAAGAAAATGTACTTTGCTATAGTGAGAATCAGGGTAGATTAATGATAATGTATTAGTCAAGGAATAGCAAATTTAGCTATTTCTTCATCAGAGTTTCAAGTATGGCTAAACAAAGAAGAACCTAAGGAGTGATTTCTAAAATGCAAAACATCACACTCTCAGAAAGAGAGACAGACCAGAGGTGATATTCAGCAGGTACTGACCAGTTCTGGGAACCAGTAGCAGAAATTTTGAGCAGTTCAGAATGCCACCTCTGATTGGCCCTGCCCCCATCTATTCTCTGCCTCCTAAAGGGCCTGTAACATAGGCTGACGGATGCAAAACGTATGTAAAAAGGACACAGAGGCTGAGAAAAAGTTCCATCTGTTGTTATCCGCTCTCAAAAGAGCCCCGAATTTGCATAAGCAGAGCGGACAACAACAGAAAGAAACAGACGGCGGGAGGACGTAGCCAGGATGTTAAGCGGATGCTCCACGAAAGCCTAGCAGATGGAAGCGGATGGCACAACCGCGAGGCTTCCGGGGGAGCACAGCGAAGCGGACACGCAACGGAAGGAATGGATGCAGAGCGGATTTCGAGCGGATGAAGCGGATGCAGAGTGGAAGCCTAGCGGATGCCTAGCGGAAACAAAGTTCACTGCACATGCGGGGAGGATGCATTGCATCAGCCCTGCGGATATAAAAGGATGCAGCTCGCAAGCAGGTCACCAGCCATTATCAGAGGGAAAGACCCTCTGTCAGACACAGCTCCAGCCAGCCACCGAGCACAGCCAAACAACCCTGGGAAAGAAGAGAAAGCCTGTGCCATCTGCTGCAGCCCTGGCAAGACAGGGCCACATCCATCCCCTGGCCCTGACTTTCTGCTTCTGGGGGCTTTCGGCTGCTCGGCGCTGGACTCTTCTGGTGCTGGGAGCTTCTGCTGCACTGGCTGTCTGTGCTGTGCTTCTGCTGGTGCTTTACTCTGCTGGCGCTGGCTCCTGCTGCTGCTGCTGCTGCTTGCTGGTGTGGTGTATAGTGGAGCAGCCCTAAAACTCGAAGCCCCTCGTGATGAGGCCCAGATGCCCTGCCAGAAAGGGGAGGAAGAGGCATACGTGAGAACGAGAATGGGAGAGGAGGCAATACTCCATCAAGAGTGAACATAGGAGGTATGAGGATGGCTGGAATGGCTGGAGACGTTGGATTCTTGGCGGAAGGGACACAGGCTTATCGAGACACAAAGGAAGCAAGGCTGTTGGAGAGAGAATATGGAGAGCCTGGCTACACTTCGAGTGCTCCTCAATGGTGGAAGCAATGCAACACCTGATACGGGAAAGCTGCACCTCAAGAATCTGGCAGGCCAGCGGTCAAGCTGACGGACCGAGAAGACCTACGTGATGCCAATGTGCAGCTTCTTGAGGGTGAGAGTTCCACCACCAGGGCAGCCCCTCTGACAACCGTCTCTCGTCAGTTGTTGCACGTTAAAAACGGGTTCGCTTTGACTAGGAGTAGCCCGCAGACAGAGCCAGTCTCTTCTGTCGTAAGAGGTCAGCTTCCTGAGTGTCAAGAGCAGAGGTAATCTGTGAGCGTGCCACCGACGGAGAACCCCCCCCGACAGCTGCAATCCCCGTGGCAGAAGCGATTGTGGAGGACCCTGATTGCCAGTGGAAGGCAGGAGAGGGCACTTCCACCAGAGACAAAACCACAATCCACCCCAGTCTCCATCCGGTCACAGAAGCAACAGAGAGCCAGACCGGGGGGCAGGCAAACTGTCCTCTGAGATCAGGGGACACCATCAGAAGCAGCGTAGATCTCTCTCAGTGCTGTTCCACACGCAAACATAGCCATCCTCCAACCGCAAGGCTATCCTCTCACCCTACGTCACCAGACCCTTATGACATGTCCGAATCACAGTACCAAGGTGATCAAGGACGAGAATGCACCGTCCTTCTTCACAACCCTCCAGACCCAGCTGGAACCTGCTCCCACTTATCCAGGTCTGCTCTCACCACAGATGATGTCACTGCCTTCCCAGGCTTTCCAGCAGGCCCTCACCTACCAAGCTACGGCTACCAGGAGGTCCAGCAGCACAGGCAGCCCTTTCCAGATCCCAGCATAGGGTACAAATCATATGCCACCGGTGCCTACCTGGGCGAGTGAGCCGCAGCTGGAGTGCCACCTCGATGCCACACGCCACAGATGCCCCATCCACAACCTCACCTCAGCACTCAGCTGGCAGACCAGACATCCCACTACACTGCCTCCTTCCTCTACCGCCACAGCCAAAGCCCAGCCTCATGAAGCATCGTGTCATCGTATTGGGGCTAATCACCCAAAGTCCTGGAGGAAGGGGCTCTAGAACAGATCACAGGACTGAGGCCACTTCTCTGAGAGCTCCCCACACACACATCCCCTGTTTCCTC
Source organism: Laticauda laticaudata (assembly GCA_004320025.1). Taxonomy (NCBI): domain Eukaryota; kingdom Metazoa; phylum Chordata; class Lepidosauria; order Squamata; family Elapidae; genus Laticauda; species Laticauda laticaudata. The sequence goes on along the minus strand of BHFT01024754.1, from coordinate 787 downwards.
GTCGGGCCAGGCATCCACCAAGGCGCGTCAGACCAGTACTCCAGCAGCAACTGGACCACTATCAACCCTGAGACTATGGCACGCCTCAAGTGACTGAGAAGTGTGCCAGAGATTGGGTTGCTACCTGTTGACCTTTAATCTTTGCTATGGGACACTTGGTCATTTTGTTAATACAGCTATGTTATTGCATAAAGATGTATCTTCTGCTTCATACAGCTTGCTTCTTTATTTTATTAAATAAAGTCTTGTGGGAAACTTTAGAATGGTTTATTTTAAGCCTTTTGCATGCTTGTGGGATGGGTTAAATATAGCAGTGGGATGGGCAGGGATACCTTTTGGGATGGGTAATAGCTCTGGCTGGCAGGGGATACTGTTGGATGGGTAATGCTGTGGGCATGGGTAACGGAAGAGTGGGATAGGATAAGCCTCCAGTGCAAGCATAGTGGCGACTGTATGGTCCACCTTCCGCAGGGATGCCACACTTTGGCCCTTTATTATCAAAATTAACAATTTAATCATTCATCACAGCATTTCCAAGCATAAACAAACTCTTTATTAAATGCCCTGTGTCATTGGATGGAGGTAAAGGCCAACTCAACATACATGGCACAATCTGCATTCAGTGTGATGAGACAAGTGTAAGGACGCGTATCCATGTAATTGCACCGTGACTCATGGTATCCTGTCTTGCCACGCACTGCTCAGCTGGGGAATTGCAGCAGTTTGTTCCAGGAGAGTATGGCACCTGCGTTGCTTCCTGTCACGATGAAAGCTCTTGTTGGGGCTG
>BHFT01024753.1:0-20614 GCA_004320025.1 Laticauda laticaudata | reverse complement strand
CCCGCAATCTAACAGTGTTAGTTGACTTCTAAGTGTCCTCCTTCCACCACAGCCACTAGTCAGAAAGATGTAACATCCTGAAGGCGGGAGGGAGGGTCCCAAAACTCATTGTTGCCATTGCCATCCCATTCCTTTGAACATGGGTATAATATTTATGTACATACTTTGAGACAAGGCTTTGATCATGCAGTGAGAACCCCTATGTGGGCCTTTTATTACCTCCCTCCCAACCCCATAAACTTGACCAATCTCAATAAGGAAATTACAGTCTTTATGTAATTCTAAGAAAATCATTAAAAAGCCAAATATGTGAAATGTAATAAAATCATTTATTTGTTCATAGGCTATGCAGTATCTCAAGTTCAAGGACATGAAGTGCTTCAGAGGACATGAATATAAAGTATCATTCTTTGCATCTCCTTAAAACAAACACATCTTTTCCCAGGATTTCATGGCAGCTAGAAATCAATTGAAAACCTTCAAAACTGAGTGACCTAGAAAAAATCTCCTTCCTTATTCTTAATGATGCCTCAGCATCCTTAATGGGATTAGACACTTAACCATAATTATTTTACCTCCATGCTGGAATTATAATTGATTCTTTAATTTGGGGCTAACTAATGACAGTCCTTAAGAATCAATTGACATAAACTGGGCTACATTTATTCTCAATTTCTTTTATGATACCGAATCTAGAAAAATCTATTCTACTGAGAAAGAAACAAATAATCAATTATTTGTCATCCAACAGTTAGGTGGCTGATATCTTCAATTCATTCATTTTCCCTCTCAATGATTCTTGTGGTGTGAAATTAATCTGATATTGCTTCCTTCAATGAAGCAGTGGGTTTTAAAGTAATTGGATTTTGTTATTGAGGTAAGATAACAGTAGCCCTGTATATTTAATATCCTCAGTTCTTCATAGAAAGACTTAGGATTTGGAAGACTTAGGATTTAGCATAGCTCATGCTATTCTTCTCCCCACAGCCCCCCCGCCCCCCGCCCCCCGTCATGCAGNCCCACAGCCCCCCCGCCCCCCGCCCCCCGTCATGCAGTCTTAAGAGAGGAATGCCATTTATTGAGATATGACAGTTAATCTCGTGTGGTAGATATTGATTCCATTCAAATTGGCAAGCCTGCAGTGCCAACTTATTCCAAGATGACAACAAGGATGAACTGATACCTGAGCCACAAAAAGGCACCATGTTGTATTTGCTAGATTATTTTGCCCTCTCCATGAAATAATTATCAGAATTGTTTTCTGCATCAGCTTGAAGAGATCCATCCTCAGAGAAGCATCTCATTTAGTAGGCTGTCATGCCTAAAAAGCATTGTATGATTTCACCTGTCTCAATTTGTTTCCCTGCCTACATCCAACACTATTGCTTTTTTTCATGATACAGATTACTTTAATTTAATTTAGTTTTTCAGTTAATGGAATCTAAGAAGTTGGAGAAAGGAGATTCAACTTATGTACTGTTTTAACAAACATTTTGTACACACAATAGAACAACTATAGCAAACTCTACACAATGATATGATTAATGATTTGTTTTTACTTAACTGTGAAGTTTAAAACATGAAATTACCTTTTTAAAATTCTATTTTTCCTTCACTAAATAACACAGTAATTGTAAGACTTCGTTCCAACTCAAAACTTCTTCTAAAAGGATGATCTTGTAAAATTATGGTTATCTATCATGACAAGACAAGCATAAAAAGAAAGACAAGTCTAGACTTGTTCTGCTACTGCAAATATAGAAAACTATGTTGTCATAGACACATTATCTATTGAGCTTAATATTGCCATCTCTGAGTGACAATTTAATATATGGTTTTAAATAGCACTATTTTGCACCATAGCTCAGAACTCTCTTTCAAAAGTCAAAATAGAGTTGAGATGATAGCCACCCATCAAGCTCATCTCATAGAATCATAAAACAGAAGGGACCTTGGAAATTGTCAAATCCAACTGCATGCCAACTACTATAGCAATTCCAATAGAAGAGAATATTGAACTGTGGAGTCCTTGAAATGTCTGCAAGCAAAAACCAATCTCAGAGAGCATCAAAGGAATCAACTATAGCAATTACCAAGCTTATTTTCATAAATCATGGACTATAACATTAGCAGCTGTCCCCATGCTGACTTCTTCCTAGCATTATGGCAGTCAGTAAAATGTTGAAAAATATAGTAGCTTCTGCCCTATTTGCCCTTTTGAACTTGACACTATTTTGCGTTCAAATGTAATGGACATGACTGCTGTTTTAAGAGGTGAAGGGTCAAACTATGAACTATGGCAAAAGATGGGTCTACTCACTCTGCTTGCTAAACAGTCTTAATTTTCAAAGTATGAATTATTTGTGGATTTTTAATATTCATCTTCTTAAGTTTCTACTTGGGGAATATTTAATATTCATCTCCTTGAGTTTCTACTTGGGGAATATTTAGAGTGAGTTACAAGCAAAAGGAATTAAACACTTTTTAATAATGTAATGGAGATCACTAACACAAGGCAAAATAAAATCTGACAATTTTTAAAATTATTTTGCTATTTTATTCATTTTTATATTAATCATTTATCTTGTCCAAATGCATTTCAAGATTATTAATAATTACATTATTAGCATACAGCATTGTTATAGCAGCTTTTGCAGAGTATTAGTTTGGCATGCTAAGGAACCAGCCCTGTTATAGGACATGTTTGCATACTTCCAAGGTGCACCACAGGAGGGTGAGCTGGCTTTGAACCGGAGAGAAAGATGAAGGCTCTCCTGAATTGTCACCCAAGGTCCCATCTGTTCCAGGAGTTGTCTCACAAATGAGCACCACAACCAGAAGGTTCAGAACCATCAGAAATCTGCCTGCCTGCACAGAACACCAGCTCATTTCCCTATCAGTGGCACCTATCTATTTACCTACATAGAACATGCTTCAAACTTTTAGGTGGACAGAAGCTGAGGTAAGTGACAGGAGCTCACCCTGCCACACACAGAGCTAAAGCTCGAACTGCCAAAGCTGAGACCATCTCCAGCCTCATTAAGCCACTAAACCTCCACACCTCTTATTATTAATAATAACAAGACTAAACTGAAAAAGTTTTTTTAATGTACTAAAAATCCAATTAAATGACCCTAAAAAATAGCCACCTTGTTTATTTATTTAACCATTTATTTATTTACTTGTTTAACATGTGTGCCATCAGAACTTTCCAGACTCCCAGCATCTTATAACAATAAAATCTTACAATAATAAAAGCATTTAAAATGTCCATAATAAAATATAAAGAATATAGAGCATTCATCTTCTGGCAAAAATATAAGTCCAGATGGCATGGTGAAACATTCCCTGGAAATACTCATATCATTTATGTGCCAAATACCTGCCTGCTGTCAGAAGAGTATCAAACAAAGAAATAATTTGAATTTTCTTAACAGTTCTGAGAACAGAACACAGCAGATGAAAAAAGACTCCTATTTTCCCACCAATTATGATTTGGATAGTTCCACTTCATTAGCAGGAAAAGTATTTCAGATTGCAAGGTCATAATTTGTCTGGGGACTTATATGTCATTCCCAGCACAAAACAGTAATAACTGAACCTATTTTGCAAAGCAATCCCCTAGTCCCTATTATTAGCACCAAACATTAGTCTGGCCAAAGATTTCTGATCAGCAGAACTTTTTAAATACTTGGCAGGTGCACACCCATCAATAGTCCATCTGCCAATTCCTTTCACTCTTTTGGGGTCTACCAACTTAGAATTTCAGTTTAAAAAAAAAAATCAAAGGTTACGAGGATCAGGATTAGAGAAAAAAGATAGAACTACCCAATTTACCAACTGGACAATTAATCCAATGTTAAATTAATACAGTGGCTATTTTTTAGTCTCACACATATGAAGACGGGAGGGGAATTATTGTCTAATAGGAAACAGTTTAAATCTAAAAAAGAAATTCGGAATGAGCAGGAAAAATTAAAAAAATGCCTTGGACATCTTCTATACTTATATAAATTTTTTTTCTCATTTGAAAAACAAAACAAAAATTGAGCACTCTTTTCTTGTCTTTCCTTCAGAGTAGGTAAACCTGATTTCCAAGAGCTTATATTTAATCTCAGAACAAAATTACTATAGAGACTGAACTTAACACTGGCTCAGAAGAAGGAGAGCTACCATGTGGAAAAGAAAGAGACAACTAAAATAGCATTGTTATGCCTACGACATATAAAATTCACAAAATATGCATACTGGTTATGTGCTTTCCCTGCAAGAAAACCAGTTTGTTTTTTCTTTCTTTCTTCTTTCTCTTTTTTCATGATAAAACAGGCAAATACGCATTATCAAATCACACTTCAAGAAAACTGGACACAGGATTAGCTTGGAGTTCATGCTTATCACCCAGTAATTCTTTCTTTGAGGAAATAATGCATTGCTCATCAATAACCCTTTTGTCAATATGAATGAATGAATGAATGAATGAATGAATGAAGGAATGAATGAATGAATGAATGAATTCTTTATTGGCCAAGTGTGACTAGACACACAAGGAATTTGTCTTGGTGCATATCCTCTCAGTGTACATAAAAGGAAAAGATACATTCATCAAGGATCATAAGGTACAATACTTAATATAATATATAAATAGTCATAGGGTATAAATAAGCAATCAAATCAAACTAGGAGACAGTCAACATAAATCATAAGGATACAAGCAACAAAGTTTACAATCATACAGTCACAAGTGGGAGAGGATGGTGCAACAAGCCAGAAACCAGGATACTGTAAGTTTTAGTCTGCCTTAGGCAAAAAGTTAGTTGGATGGCCTTAGACCAATCATTCATTCCCTAGGAAGGAGGCAGTGACAAGCTACTTGTGAAAAAAATGCTTAGAAAACTGCAGGGATATGTCCAGGAAGTTGCCAGGAAATCATACTGATGTAAGGCATAAAATAAATAAAATAAAGTTAATACAGACCCCTGGTTATAAAATTTATAGATATTTAATTTCAATTTAAGTTATTAGTCTTGTACATAGTATTTTCTACATATTAACTTTTCTTACATATAAAAGATTGAAATGAACATTGACATGAATCTGCAAAATTGATCTCTCTCCTCTAGATTCATCAATTCTTCAAGCTAAATTTATTGAAAATTATTAAATTCCATTAAATTAGAAGCAGTATCAAAAGCATATTCTATTTAATCTTGTTACAATTCATGATTTCAAGCATTTTTTAGTAATCTATGGTTATGTACAGTTTAATTACTCCTAAATTAGAATAAAATCCTACCCAAATTCACCTTTCTTTGCACCTTTCAAAGGTATAGATTGCCCAAGCATGTTTGAATTATTTAGTTAAAAACTCATTCATTATGTCTCATTTCATTAAAAACATTTTTTTCCTGCTAGGACAGAATATGATTGGACAGTTGCTATGCTATTTTTAAAGATCCAGGTATTCTCAGTCAAATAGAATTGGTACTTAGTTCATATTTATCAGTCCCACATAGTCCATTTTGGATGCAGGTAAGTGCATGGCACAAGTGAAGGCTTAGGGAGGGAAAAAAAATGGGCCTCCTGTAAATTCAGGAAGGCCAGAAATGGACCCATTTCTGACTTCCAGAGAGCCTCTGGATCCTGGGGAGGGCAAAAATCCCCCCCCCGCCCGCCATGGTGCAGGAAATTGACTAGGCCACACCCACCATGGCCACACCCACCCAGCAACTCGGCAGAGAACCCTTTGCTAATTTTTTTTAGCAAAGAGAACTCTTTGCTAAAACCCTTGTGCTAATTCCACATCATCTCCCGGTGGGTTGATTGCAAAGCCTTCCCACAAAATGAATCACAAAAGCTAGCTCTGTATTCAGCAAACTGTTTTGCATCAGACTTAATGCAGCATTATATCTCAAGGCAAATGGATAACTGTAAAAAGAACATCCAACCTGATTAGGAGTCTTATATCAGGGATTGGCTACATAGGATCTAGAGCAAATTTCATATGATGAAATACACTGACGGTTGTTTTTTTTTTAACTAGAGAGGCTATTTATACTTTAAAAAATTATGCCCAGAAATGTGCCCATTTTGAAATACATAAATTTGCTCATCTGCAGCTGTAGAAAAATCTGATCTTCTAAAGTATCCAGTCCTATGATGTTGGAACAAAAGAAAAAGAAAGGCAACTTTTGCCACAATTGTTGGGGTTAGTGCATCGGCTTTTGACCTGTTTCATTTCTGTGGATATTCACAGCAACTTCTTAATTCATAGTAATCCTCAGCTTGCATCTTTATCCTTCTTTGCCATTTTCTAACACCTAGGTTATTTTGTGAGAAATTTTAGACAAATTACTCAATCTGCCCCCCATTGCTTCTTATATACATGTCTCATGGTTTCCAACTCTTTGGGGAATCTTGCCACAATCTCAATCAATTTGTCCAATATCACTGTTTTCCTTTTACAGGTTCTCATCCTGTGGCAGGTTTGTGACACTAAGATCAGCAAACCATTATTCTTCTTTACATTCTCCTGCATATTTTAAAAATTTAAGTGTACCCAACGTTAAGGGAGTGTCTTGGTGGGGATGTGGGGAGAGTATGGCAAAAAGCATCTCTTGCTTTCTATTATCAGAAGTTCAACACCAGGGGTATCAAACTCAAACTGCGCAGGCCAGATTCAGTCCCCGAGCTGCTTAGATCTGGCCTGCACAGCTGCCCTGGAAAAAGCAACAGACCAGCCCACAGTGCCTCTGCCAGCAAAAAAGGAGCTTGGGAGGGCTGCTCACAATCCTCCCAAGCTCAATTTTTGCTGGCAGAGGGTTACAGAAGGTCATTGCAGCCAAAAATGGAGCTCGGGAGAGTACTTGGGGCATCACAGGCACTGGCAGAGCACTGGGGCTCCCACAGATGCCCCCAACATGACATTGAGCTGGCCATGCCTACCCTGGCCATACCCATCCCATCTCCTGAGGTCAAACAAAATCCTATGGCCCTCAGTGAAATTGAGTTTGACACCCCTGATCAACATCTTTAGACTTAACCAATACTTTAAATGTAAACTATTTTTAATGTATATATGTAAATCCCCCTCAAAATCATTGTGTTTAATTTTATTGCCACAGGGTTTGGAATCATGATGTTAATTTATTGTTTGATATCAATTATATCTGAGCACTGATATTTTATACGGACCTTGATTTGAGTTTTGTTTTGTTTTTTTAAATGCTTGGAATCTGTTTCATCTTTTCAGTGAGTTTGATTGAATCAAGGATTAGCAATAGATATTTAATAAACAAATGTATATTTTTTAAAAAATATTATTATTAAGAGAAAAATCCAGCATATATTAAACACATTATTGTTTGCATTATTTTGCCCCATTCTTCCTGAACCAGGAGAATAATAATACTAAACCTTCACTCTTTCTCAAAAGTGAGTGGGAAGGATGGCTTTCAACTTGATGAAAGCCAATTTCCCATGGTTCACAAGCTTTGCTTTTAGTCTACAGAATATTTTAACAGCTCTACTCTAAGCTGTGATTATCTGAAAAACTCAAAATGAAGTCCATTTACTGACTAATATGTGCTGCATTTCATCTTTTTTCCAAGTTCACCACTTCACTGCCTGTTGGGTTCCAGTGTCTTAATATATGCCCTTGACAGCCCGCTAGTCAATCTGCATCATTAGCACAGCAGGATATTTCAAATCATAGGAAACTGAAAGAGTATTAATGGTCTTGGCTATATATCTGTAGACAGCTGAAGCTGACCTTAGCAACTCTTGTGAAATCTCCAAATATCATGCAAACGGAAAACTGAATAAAAGCCCCAGCATTTGCTATTCATTCCTATTTGCAGTGTTCCTTTTTTTTAAAAAGTCAACTCTTCTAGAAATGAAAGCTCAACTGCCTTTGGTGCCTTTCCAATGTGTTTCATATACAAGCATTTTCTAGTTTTTCAAAGGAAAAAATTATCCAATTGACTCACCAAAATATATACTGTAGTATCTCATCTGGGAAATCTATACCACAACCTTCTACAGATCATGAATGGTAATACTTCACATCTTGGTCTTTCACTATTTCAGTGTATCTGATTATATTTCTCAGCTATGTAAATACTCGTGATTAATATCAAATCATCTTCTAAGACCACCTCATTCAAAGAGATTCTAAATTATTTGGCAACATCTGTAAAATCCATGCATTATTGAAAGTGTTCCAAAATCATAATATTCCTTAAACGCCAGTGCTCCCAAAGCAATGGTAACATGTATCTTTAAATCAATAATCAAATTGTAATGTAATTACCTTTATGTCAGATATATTTCCTGTGAATTGCAGCTTGAATAAATCTAATCATCACCAGTTCCTTTTCCTCCTATTACATACAAGAAGAAACTTAAAGTGGTATAAATGAAAAGAGCAGGGAAAAAACCCTGTGGATCATAATCAAAACAAAGAAAGTGAATACAATAACATAGCAATTCCTTTCCTCTACTCAGGAAAAAACATGTAATCAATAGTTACAGTTGATTTGACTGCGCTTACAGCTTTTGAATACATAAGAAAAAACTATTTTAAAATGCAGCTCGATCCAAATGATTTGGCTTATAGATTCCTTTTAGCAGAGGTTGCAAAGATATATGTCAATAGCACCATGACAGTGAATGTTCTTCTTTATAGGAAATTTAACTAAATGTTTTATGACTCATCTAAGTCCATATCCATATCCATACAAGACAGTGAGTCAAAACTGCAGGAATTTTTCCCAGGCTGTCTCATTTGGTTCACTTGCAAGTACTCTGTGTTTTAACCATGAATTCACTAACAAGGGCAAAAAATATTATGTATGAACCAAAGCCTAGCATTTTGCCCAAACCAGACAAATGAGAAGTTATAAATCAGATTATATCCTTATTCAGTGAGCTATAAACCATGAATGACAGCTAAATCTCTGCTAGTTTAGTTTCCCCAAACTTTCAGGAGTACTTCCCTGTGCAGCATGCTATAAAGTTCTCACCTTCTCCTCCTTGGCCTAGTCAATGCTTTCTCTATGAGAAAAGCACTGAAATAGCAGTGTTTGTTTTTTGAGAAAAAAAAAGTGCCACAGCATCTTGATTTCAAGAAATCACAAAAAAACAAACAATAACAACCAGTAGCCAGGATAAGGTATCATTTCCTACTATAGCACATCATTTGTCTTGGAGCTCAAGAGGAAACACCATAAAACTCCAAAGTAATTGGTCCAGTATGTAAGCCTTCTATAAGATATAAAGGCCCTATCACACTGGCCGACGGACGCAAAACGTATGCATAAAGGACACAGCGGATGAGCAAAATTTTGGGGGTGGCTCCATCCATTGTCATCCGCTCCAAAAAGTGGCAAAAATTTGCATAAACAGAATGAAGAAGAACGGAAAAGAACGGACGTGGGTAGGATGTAGCAGGGATGTTAAACGGATGTTCATAGGAAGCCTAGTGGATGTATATCAGATGCAAACCGTTCACTGCGCATCCTTTCTATTTCCGTGCTACTAACGCTGTGTAGACGTTCCACGTACCTTTTGTTTCCTCCCTCTTTCCATTTTCAGCTGCAACGGATGTGAGTTGCGAGGATGCCCAGAGGATGCAGAGAGGATACAGCAGACGTTTAACGGATGATAAACGGGCATAGAATGTTTGTTGCTCGGATGTCACGGATTTACATCATACACAGCGGAAAGTTCATCCATTCACAAAGTTTTGTGCAGCTCAAAACTTCTTGGGCAGATGAAATCGCAGTGGATGGATGCTGGAGGGATAGAGCGTATGAAACACCTATGCAGTGAGTACACAACGGATGCATCGTGTTTTCCAATGGATGGCAAGCTTTTTTTTAACGTTTTACATACTCTTTGCATCCGTTGGTGCAGTGGGACATGGGCTTAAGGTAGGATAAGATAGGATAGGACAGGATAGGATCAGGGGTGGACTGCTATGGGTTCATTTGGTTTGGGTGAACCTGTAGCTAATGTAATGGCCAGTTCAGTGAACCCCACCTCTGGCTGGCCCTGCCCATCCTGCCCCTCCCAGAAGTTCCCACAGGGCCCATTTTGGATGCAGGGGCCATGCAGAGGCTCGAGGAGGATGAAAAATGGGCCTCCAAGAAGATATGAAAAGCCAGAAATGGGCAGTGAAATTCCTTTGTATATCTCTGTAAAGAGATCTCTACACAACTCTTATCCAGAAGGGTCCATAACACCCAAAATAGGGCTGTGGAGCTACAATCAGTGGATGCAGTGGAGAAGGTCTGTTGCTTTTCTGCTCTTATTACCACAAGGAAGGCCTTAATGGCAACTATTCATTTGATTCTTAAATTTATATGCTCTAACCTGTGTTTGGTCAAGTTTGTCCTTTGTTGAGCACCTGAGACTCTCTAGAAATCTCTTCTCCCATTTCATATCCCTCAGATCCTAAAAGATAAGGAGTGATGGTCATCCTCAAGAGGGGACAGATTGCATACAGGTGACCTAATCCATTGCCTCAGCCATTTATTTCTGGTTTTGCTCATGCTTATTCATGCCTCAGTCATATCAAGATTCCATTTTGTTCTACATATTGAACCCCTTGGATGTTTGAGATGGTACATCACAGAGCTGCCTGATTTATAGGTGTGCCGAGATTCACTCATGTTCACTATTCAGGTTCACTGTTACAGTGGATATGCATTGGCCACCAGTTAACATTTAGGTACAATTCAAGGTGCCATTTGCTATATTTAAAAACTTACAGAGTTTTGGACCTGGCCTGAATATCAGTCAGAACATCTGCTCTGGGTTGAATCTGCTTTTGAGATTAGATAGGGACATTTTTTTTTGAGGAAATATCACTTACAAAAACCCTATTGCAAAGACTTCTTGGTAATGGCCTCCTTCTCTGGAACACCTCACATCCCAGGAGCATTTGGAAATGTAATGGAAGATACTCCTTTGTGTAAGTACCCTGGGTTGTAAATTGTTATTCATATATGAGGGAGAAGTAATCTATTCTTTTAACCCCTGGATTGAAAAGCATATATATGATATGAGCCCTGTTGGCACAGTTATTTAAATGCAATACTGCAGGCAAACTCTGCCCATACTCTGAAGCTCAATCCTAATGGGGGTTCAAGGTTGATTCAGCCTTCTATCATTCTGAGGTCAGTAAAATGAGGGTCCAGATTGTTGGAGACAATATGCTGATTTTGTAAACCACTCAGAGAGTACTGTAAGGCCCTGTGAGAAGGTATATAAGGTTAAGAGCTATTGCTATTGCTGTATTAATGGCATAATATAATATGGTATTTATGAATAATAAAATAAATACAATTTAAAATGAAGCATATTTTATATAATTGTATTATATATAATTATAAAATATAGTAAAATAATAAAATAATATTTGACAAAATTCAAGTTTACCCATCACAAACATATATCATAGGAAAGAAAATCAAGTGTTGCTGCATCTTTTTATAAGATTCAGCCATATGATCTTTGGCAGTGATGGCATTCAGCCAGTTTGCACCACTTCAGGAGAATCAGTTGTTAACTTTCTGAGCAGTTTGGCGAAATGGTTGTTGGAAGAACTCATTATGGCAGACAACCGGTTGTTAAATTATTTGAATCCCACCACTGATCTTAGGGACTGTCTCAGAAAAAAGGAACTCTGTTTGTTTCATTCAATTTATAATGTAGGACAAATGGCATGAAAATCAACTTCCTGAACCAACTGATATGTATTTGATATGGACCTTTGAACTTTTTTCTCCTGGGTTCCCTTAAATTCCGTCACTCTGCAGTTCTGAATTCTGACTCCAGCAAAGTGATAGTATTCAAATCTGCAAAGAGCATTGCTGCCACTTTGTCAAGTGCCAAAGGGCAGAGAGGTGAACAAGTCTCTGGTCTGTTGAAAAAGCACCTTGAAAGTAACCATCATCTTGAGAGTAATCGGTTTATTATTCCACAATCTGCTTAAATCAACACAAACTATACTTGAGAGGAAGCTGAAAGGTCCAGCATGAGCCAGAAAGCAATCTAATAAAGAAGTAATTTCTGGAACCACCAGATCTTGATTTGCTGTGCCGTCCTAGATCAGCAGCCCCCAACCTTTTGGGCACCAGGGACTGGTTCTGCAGAGAGAGGTTTATCATGGATCAGAGGAGTGTGGTTCTGTTTGATGTCAGCATTCCACAGGTGGGGCTTCATTTATTTGTGTGGGCCATTTTCTGGCATGCTATGGACCCAGTGGTATGATTCAAATTTTTTTGCTACTGGTTCTGTGTGTGTGGCTTGGTGGGCATGGCAGGGGAAGGATACTGTAAAATCTCCAGTCAGAGATGGTATTTGCTGGTTCTCTGAACTGTTCAAAAATTCCGCTACCGGTTCTCCACAACTGGTCAGAACCTGCTGAATACCACCTCTGCATGGACCAGTGTTGTTCCAAAGACCAAGGGTTGGGAACAGGGTTGGGATTCAGCTGTTTCGGACTGGTTTAGGCAAACCAGTAGTTTTGGCAATTAGTTGGCCCCATTCACCCGCCTCTACCATAGTCTGTCCTTTATTTACATGTTTTGCAGCCTAGCTGATTTGCATAGCACAGCGGATTGCCACATCTCAGCTGTTTCACTCACCGGGGCTGAAGGTAAGTTTTACAGCCCAAAATGGGCAGTTTCCAAATACTGTGCACAGGCACTCACCAAACCAGTTGTCACACCAATTAAAACCCACCCCTGGTTGGAGAACCCTGCCCTAGATGACTAGATCTCTATATTAAGAACCTTAATATAATTCTCTAAGGGTTAAACATTGGAATTTGCTATTAAGGATGTGCTCTGGACTTGACTGGCTTACAAGTATGTTTTATTTCAGCTATAAGATCAATAGTCAGAAACAGATAAAAGAAATTAGTACAATTCTTCAACTACATGGAGATAGTGTACATAAGAAAGGCAAAACTGAGCAACCTGGGAAGTTTTTGAATAATGGTCAGAAAAGCTAAAGGAGAAATAAAAATTGTGTTCTTTCCCATCGTAACATAAGATGAATGAAAGTCATCTGGGATTTCCTGCAGAGAAAGCAATAAAGGAGCATATGGCTCAAGGACTCTCCTGAACTGTTCATATGTGCTAGTATATTTTTGTAACACTTCAGCAGTATTACAGCAGAGGGCAATGTATCCTGTTTTGTTTACTAATTCTACAAGTAGTTCTATAGATTTCAAGACTAATATTTTTTTCTTTAGATTTCTTGCTCTATTACATGAATCCTGAAAGAATATAACTCTTAGGCTATCTATTCATCACATCATTTCATAAGTTGCAGTGGTAGACTTGACACCTTATTCCTTTAAAAAAAAGACACCTTATTCGTTAAAAAAAAAAAAGAAAGAAAAAATGGGCTAAAGTAAATAAAGACTATTAAAAATCTTCAAAAATGGTTTGATGTATATCCATCTTTCTTTATCCAAGATGAAAGAAAGAAAGAAAGAAAGAAAGAAAGAAAGAAAGAAAGAAAGAAAGAAAGAAAGAAAGAAAGAAAGAAAGAATTTAAATGCAAAATTAAGTAAAGCAATTACTCAACCAGCCAGATTCATTTTCTGCAGAAAGCTTAAAACTAGGCTGGAAAACACTTGGCCATTAATACAGATCTTTCAATAGGAGCTGTTATCTTATCATTTTATTATCATAGCTGTTATTTTATTATCATAGCTTATCATAGCTGTTATTTTATCATTTTATTTTATTTTATTTTTGATTTAGATTTCACATTTCCACCAAGGGCTCAAGGCAGCTTTCATGGTGACTTCTTTTCATTTTATTTTCACAATAACTTGTCAAACTGGGCAGCGAAAATGTATCTATTTCAAAGTGAGTTTCAATGGCTGAGAGTGGGAAACTCATTTTAACCACAGTGATCTTCTGATATTTTGTGTAATCTTTTACACAACTGAAGTTGTATCTGAGACTATCAAGAGTTGTATCTTCAGAGTTTACCTAAGTAATCCAAGTTGTAGTCCAAGTAAGATGTGGGTAATTATCTCAAGAGCTGATTTGCCCAGGAGCCATTGAATATGGAAAATTCCCTAAATTCCCAGGCATTTTGTTTATTTCAATACATTTCTTGCCATAAAAACCACATCTAGCGCAGGATCAAAATATGTTCGGTTTTTCTATCACATTGAACCTTAATCCCTAAAAAAAACTATACTATCTTTTAAAACTTTTCCCACATGTTAACTAACATTCAACATGCTTCTTTTCTTTTGTAGTTTCATTGAGATCACTATTATAACTACACAACAGTGAGAACCAGGTTGCTCTTTGCAAAGTTTTTAGGCAAAAAATATTTTAGTTTTGAAAAGCAGTCCCCTATACAGGTAATCCTCGACATGCAACCACAATTGATCTCAAAATCCCTGTTGCTAAGTGAAACATTTGTTAAGTGAGCTTCTGCCCATTTTATGGACGTTATTGCCAAAGTTGTTAAGTGAATCAAAGCACTTGTTAATTCAGTAACACTGTTGTTAAATGAATCTTACTTCCCCGTTGACTTTACTTATCAGAAGGTTGCAAAAGTTAATCACATGACTCCAGGACACTGTAACCATAATAACTATGAGTCAGTTGCCAAGCTTCTGAATTTCGTTCATGTGACCGGGGTGTGGGGGGGGCTGCAATGGTCTTATGAAAAATAGTCATGTCACTTTTTTCAGTGCTTTTGTAACTTTGAATGGTCACTAAATGAACTGTTGTAAGTCAAGGACTTCCTGTACAGTAGCATAAGGAAGAACTGGAGCACTTCTGGCAGAATATAAATAGCAGGTAGAATCATCTAACCTAACCTTAAATGAAATGTAGTATTTTCATGGGAGACCCCCAGAAAATCCCAGGACTCTTACAACACTGAAATCAAAAAATAGCATCCCATTAAAAAGACAATGGCAAGCCACAAAAGCAACCAGGACTCACCAGGAGTGAAGCATTACTTAAAAAAAATAACTTCATGAAATTAGACACCTGATTATTATGGTAATGAAGAAGCAGAATTCACTGACATTTTAATTATATTTCAGTGAAGCAAAAAAGAACCTATACACAGAGTTATACAAATAAACCAAATCAAGTTAACTAACATAGAATATACAGCAAATAATAAACAAAAGAGGAAGTTGTTGTTTTTTGTCCCTAACTTTACAGGGCTGAAGCAAACGGTACTAAATCTTCAGTACTTTTTAGAAATGCCAGGATTAGTTATAAATCCCTCCACTGAAGAGATAATGTATTAATTACACCAGATGCGGATAGAATGATTACCCTTTGCCAGAGGTTACTGTACACCCAATTAAAGTTTTTGTTGGACACAGTCAAGATCATGAGTGCAAACACTTGTTTATTTTAAAACATGATCCATAAATAATGTTAGGGAAATAATCATATATTCATTTATAGAGTCATTAGAAAGCAAGGAACTTGATATATTTCCATGAAATATGAACAATAAGCTTCAGCTGAATCCTGACAATGCTGAATGGCTTTGAGTTTTGAGACAGCTGGGACTAGGATTAGGACTATGTGCCCCGAATAGACCTGATATGCAAATCTACAGGGTCTCTAGATTCACAAGTCCTGTTTGGAAAACAGATATCAGTTGTGGCTGGGCAGGGGGGAGGGCATTGCACAGGTTTGTATTGTGTGTCAGTTGCATCCATTTGCATCCATTCCTAGATCAGGACGTTACAGATACTCATGCCCTAGTCATCTCTAGATTGGACTACTACAATATGCTTTGCATGGAGAGTATCTGGAAGCTTCAACTGGGCAGAATGCAGTGCATGGGCAGTTAGTGTGACCCCCAACACCCCATGTTATTCCTCTGCTCTGTGAGCTGCATTGGCTGCCAATTTACTTCTGGGTCCAATTCAAGGTGTTGGTTTTTAAACCTTGTAATTCTTTGTGACATAGGATCAGGTTATCTGAGGAACTACCTGTCACCAGGTTCTCCCTGGGCTGATAGATGCTATGGAACTCCACCCATGATCTCTCCCCAAAGTCTTATTAGCAATATCCCTGTTAAGGTTCCAGAAATCCCTCAAGTTATGGCCATAAAAAGTTGATAAATAAACAAATAAATACATTTGATCAAATGTAGCCACAGTATAGATAAACATTTCCTTTTTTAGGGTGCTTTACAGAAACTATTACTTTTAATAATATTAACATTTAGATTAACATTTGTCTATCTTATTTCCATGATATCATATAATTCTAATCATCAAATCCCCACATCAACTTTTCATTTCTTTCAGTTTTTTGCAGAAAATACAAAAATGGTTTCCAAGTAAAAATGAAATTTCTGTCTATTTTTTTTCATTAGGGTTCTCAATTTTACCACCTCTTCCAGTTCCACTAGCTTCACTATCATTCTTACACTGTTATTAGGGTTTGTAAATCCTTGTACCTTTGAGCATATAAAAGTCTCACTCCATTGCTATATATAAAAATAAAGTTCTGTAAGATGCCTCCATCTCTTTGCCCATTAAGCCCCAAAGAAAGACCTCTGATTTCATTCACTTTTAAAATTTTCTGCATTAAAATATATATTTGGTCTATTATTTTCTAGTTTGGGGATATGTCCACCAAAAATGAAAAAAAATGTTCCCTCCATTAGATTATGTTTCCAACAAATATTTAAAATTCTCTTAAACATTTTTGACAATTTATCTGGTGGTCATATTCCAACAATACATCATTTTATAAAAGATTTCTGTAAGATTATAATTCAATGTAAATTTCAGTTTTTTTCCTCATATTAGCCTAACTGTACATTATATCTGCTTTTTTGTCCATTTTATCATACAATATTTTAACTGTTTCTTCCTCTATTTCCATTTTCAAAAAAAGTTTATACATCTTAGCAATAATGTGATCATTATTTATACAGAGCTATATATCAATCTCAGTTTTACCTTTTTCAAATTAATAATTCTTCTTATTCAAGTTAAATCTCTCCATTAGCTGAGCATAAGGAAAACCAATGGCATATAAAACCTTCCACCTCCGAATTTTCTTTTCTTTTTAAGTTA
This sequence comes from Laticauda laticaudata, assembly GCA_004320025.1. Lineage (NCBI taxonomy): Eukaryota > Metazoa > Chordata > Lepidosauria > Squamata > Elapidae > Laticauda > Laticauda laticaudata. The sequence continues at coordinate 3,513 of BHFT01024753.1, read as the reverse complement.
CACTGTCCTTGAGAAATATTCAGCAAGTCAGCATAAGTTAACCATTTTTGTTTAACAAATATTTCCCATCTAAAAAGATTTTTCAGGGTGGCAATCATAAAAGAATTTTTGGAGACAATTTTGCTGGTTTTCTATTTTGTGTAAGAAGCTTTCTAATATAGCATCTCCCGGGCATTGCATTAAAATTGCACACAAACACAGGCAGCACACAAATGTATAGCTTTACACTATATCATGCTTTTGCATGGTCATTTTTTCTGATTGATGTACTATGATATCAGAAGAATGTTCTTCTCTCTTCTCCACCAAGATGATTAGTGTTGCGAGGGGACTAGAACAAAGTCCAGCATTTAAAAGAAGGAATTGGCTTTAATAAATTCTAAAGAATGCTTCTGTGACTTGCCCGATGGCAATAGGATTGTCTTAGTATTGTCTCCAATAATTTGAATCATGGACCACAAACAATTCTCTTTTCCTCTCAGGCAGTTCTGATTCCTGATCCCAGGCATTTTGTTTTGTTTTGTTTTGTTTGTTTGTTTGTTTTTGTAGTCTAATAAAGACATGGATGCCACTTTAAAAATAAAATTTCTGGAAAGTAGTAAGTACAAGAGAATCTGGCTCTAGATCATTCAACTATTCATCAGAAGAGGTCTTAAGTTGCAGTGGAATTATTTTGGCACCTTTATCTTCACAACATTAAGAAATCAGAAATTAATTTACATTCTTAGAAGGTCTTCTCACTGTCCAATTTAGATTGGACAACTATCTGTCTGGAATGGTACAGGGTTTCCTGTTTGGACTAGAAGTCCTCCAAGATCCCTTCCCACTCTGTTATTCTGTTATGACTTGCAATCTCTGTGATCACCTTAGTAGGAAATATGTGGGTTTTTCTTACTCTTTATGGGTCAGCAGCTAGCAAATAGGGTGAAGGACTTTTGAAGTTGTGGGTGATGAGCCAAGACAAACAGATATACTGACCATATTTGGTACCTTAGAAAGAGTTAAATAGTGGGTGAATTATTAAAGAGAATGAGAAGTAGCACACACACCCCATTCTTGGTCTGAATCCACCAAATAACAATCTTCTTTATAAAGATTGTCATTTGATTTCAGCAAAAAATATTCAGGGCAAATCACAACATACATAAAAGAAGGAATGGCACGAATGAGAGTAATTTTTTCAACTAATGTATAGAAAAACCTGCTTCAAAAATCAACTACAATAGCAATTAGAAATTATCAAAAACAAAACCCCACCCCAGTGGCAAAACTTTAAAAAAAAAATCCATATAGAAGAAAAATTCAAAGAAACATGTTGGCCTGAGAGAATAAATGGAATTTTGCGTGGCATCAAACGGAAACTTTCTATGACAGCCCTCAAACCTGAAAAAATAATCAATGTCTAATCTTTACTGACTGTTTAAAATTCTCTAGAATTTTAGGGAAAATATATTTCCTTATTTGAAGATTCCTTGATTCATACTTGGAAATGTTGCTTGTAAAGGAAGTTACAGTTCTTTCTTGGAGGAAAATACCAGCAAAATAATCTATTTGCTCTCTCTAACTAAATTTCTCTCTGTTTCTCTACTTCCTTAGTTCAATTTGTAAACAATCTTCTTGTTGCAAACAATAAATCTAGTTGTCATCTGTTTGCAATCTGGCTGTTGACCCCAACAGCAGCCTTCAAGAAAGTTTAATCTCAAATATTACTCCCCTGAAATCCACAAGTTAGTAAGATCCCTGTTCCAACCCACCCCAATTATTTGAATTGCCTATAAAATAAGTCACTCTAGCACTCAATCCTAATTGAATGACATGGCTTGTTTGTTGTCAGTGGACTTGGTCTGTAAACTAGCAGAGCAGTCCTGCCATGTGTAAGACAAATAATCTCCTGTGCCAGCTGAAATGTGAGTATTACTTGACTTTTTCACTGAGTTACCAATATAAATTGAACTTGTTCATTTGATTAACATTTTATTTAGCTTTGTTACTCTATAGCCAAGTTTACAGGGTGATATATATGACCTAAATTCAGCTCTATCCAAGAAAAAGCAAAGAATAGCTCCACAAAGGCAACAACAACAAATATCAGGGAAATTGAACAAGTGAGTGAGAATCAAAACAGCTCTAAGCCACAACTTTAATACATAGCAGGGCTATGCATCTTTCAGAAATTAATAAGATCTGGGAGACTAAAATATAATAAAATATGTCTGCCTGGTTCTAAATATATATTTGTAAATACAATATATATTTCTGTCTTCTTTTACAAGACAAATTTCCAGTCTGAAAAATACTCAAAATGCTAGATCAAGGATGTGGGATTATTTTTATTGTATAACTTTCTGTCCAACTTTATTTTTTTTCCTTTTCTGTAACAAAACCCTTCATATATTAGAGTTATGTGAGTTCTTTGCAGAAGATACTTCTTTTCAGTATTTTCATGCTTGACTCTGTCACCACCTGACATGAAGTGGTTGAAAAATTATCAAAAGTTAACCCAAAGGTGCCTTTTTCAAGAGGCAACTGGACTTTTTGTTTTTTCTTTGAAGACATTTCACTTCTCATCCAAGAAGCTTCTTCAGCTTAGAGCTTCTAAGACGATTCTCAGATAAGAAGCGAAACATCTTTAAAAGAAAAACAGAAAGTCCAGTTGCCTCTTGAAGAAGCCCCGTTGGGACAGCCATGACCTGGATGACTGAGAATCTCCATAGATATCAAAAGTGAAGTAGTCTCAGTGAAGAACACTACTGTGAGCATGGAAAACATTTTTTTTTACTATTAAAAAAAAGAGAAGGATGGAATTTCCAGCATTCTATGTTTTAAAAAATAAGACTTTTTCAAAGAGGAAAAGAAGTACACAAACTCCACTTTGTTCCTACAAGTATTCATTCAACCATGGATCTAGTAAAAGAGAAATATGAGGAGGGGAAATCATAAAATTTGTGATAGAGTCCTTTTCTATCCCAAGGTATTCCTCAAAAAACAAATCACATAATTTTTACTTCTCTCTCAAATTAGAGGATACTATTGGAAAAGACAATTTATAACCAGAAATTTCTTTTAGTATTATTAATCAGCCCATATCACATCTAACATCAGAACCATCATTAAAAAAGCACACCAAAGAATGTTCTTCCTGCGTTAACTCAGAAAAAACTGCCCCAGGAGCTGTTGATACAGAGAAATTATTGAGTCTATCATTTATGCTTCTATAACTGACTGAAAGGACAGGTACAGACTTCTGTTCTGTCCTGAGAATAGAACTACTCGAGACCGATGTTCATCAAACAGCTCTTTATACTTAATTAATTCAGTGACTTCGTAACAGAACATTGCCAGAGCCACGGCAGTCCTTTTTATCACGGCTGCTGATGGCTTGTGGCCAATGTCAGCTCTTTAAGTTTTCCCGCCGTCAGGCAGGCCAATTGCAACTGTACTTTACTAACCAATCCTATCGCGGCCTGCTTGGCCAATCAGATTAAGGTATTTGGAGTATTCCAATTCTTATAC
>BHFT01024752.1:0-94871 GCA_004320025.1 Laticauda laticaudata | reverse complement strand
GAGCCACCCCCAAAATTTTGCTCGTCCGCTGTGTCCTTTTTGCATACGTTTTGCATCCATCGGCCAGTGGGACCTAGTCTTAAGGATCTGGGGGGTGATTCCATTTTGCTGATGGCAAAATTCATAGTCATTTTTTGGAGATTAAACTGCAAAACTTTTTTTTATAGTTTTGGAGATTAAACTATAAAAAAAGCAGGTCTGAAGCAAGCAAATCAAACCCCAGAGGAGTTATTGTCAACTTTTCTCTCTTTGACACCCCTCCCCTCTTTTTTCTTCTCCTGATGACATTTTCCCACCTCTTGATTCCCTACATAGAAGGCTATCTGCTTGGAAGAGGTGAATCACTTTTACCAGAAGGCTAAACTGATTGCTTAGACGATACCAAGACAACAGTTGAGTTCCTGTAACCAGCTGAATCAAACACTATCCACCAAGGCCTATTTTAGCATAGTCCAATATATAAATATAGCCATAAAGGGTCATCATTCTCCTCTCTTCATTATGTTCTCAGCAATAAAGCATAGAGGACTAAAAATTGAACATTAATTCTTTCAAATCAAGAAAGCAAAACAAGGAATTGGACGAGACCTCCATGCTGTGGAAACAGTTGGGGAACTAAAACCCCCATGCTGGTTGAAGAATTTGGGGAGCTGGACTCCATGGGCCTTAAAGACAATTGCTTATAGTATTTCCTTTACTGCCTAGAAACAGACCAAGTGCAAGAGGAATGGTCTATCTCTTGCAGCTTCCCTTTATCTATGATTGTAATACTTTATAGTTTTCACTTTCCACAGATTCAAGCAATTTATTTCAAGATGTCAGGATTTTACAGCCCAACTCTATAGCTCAAGTTGCAGAGGATGATTATAAGGTTCCTTCTTTAATTAGTATACTCTCAGCAGCTCAGTGTGTGAAGAATGAAGGTTAAGACTGGAATATAGTGAGAGTATCTGGTGAGATTCTAATTTTTTTACTACCGGTTCTGTGGGCGTGGCAGGGAAAGGATACTGTAAAATCTCCAGTCAGAGGTGGTATTTGCCGATTCTCTGAACTACTCAAAATTTCTACTACCGGTTCTCCAGTACTGGTCAGAACCTGCTAAATATCACCTCTGGAGAGTAATTATTTATGTGTACATACATACTCATGATGCTATTCACATTTTAGCAAGCAATGTTTTGTAGAATACAGAAAAGAAATGGCAAGTTAAATAAATTAAAGACAAATATTTTTTAAAAACCACTATATCTCTTTTTTTCTATCCTAGCAAACCATTCTTCTTTCACATTCATGCAGAGCTTCTTATATTGGTTTCTTCCATAAAATTTTCATCTTTGTTTTCTTGAGAGTGTTATCAATTCTACCCAACCACAATCTTCACCCATTCACTTTTTATTTGTGCACATACATTTTTTTTTCATTTGAATCATTCTTTATCTCCATATTACCAAACCAGCTGAACATATTTCTTTCATACTAGTCATTTTGCATACTGGTCATACCCAACTGTCATCCTGGAGTAAAAAAATGAGCAGAAGCACACTCTTTTACAACTCTTTTCTGACAAGTAACAGGCTATACTACTACTCATTACTTTTCTGCAAGCGTTTGTGTGTCTTAAAATGTCTCCATCTATTCATCTGCCTTTAGGAAATCAAGATGTACAAATTAATATAATTATTACAATGATACTTTTTGCTATATGTGAATAATTTGTAATTGTTTGTTTCATTTTCCTCACCAACCCATATGTGTGTGTGTGTGTGTGTGTGTGTGTGTGTGTGTGTGTGCACTGTTTAGCTTCCCTTGGGTATTATCCCACATATATCTATGTGGATAATTATATATACTATAACATACTACATATTGCATATTACATTTGTGCTGTTAGCTTCCTTCGGGTATTGTATCCCACGTCATTGTAAGTTTCTGTTAAGTTGTAGCAACGTTTCAGCAGAATCTCTCTGCCATCATCAGGCTTCCTAGAAATGATAAAAGATCTACATGTAGAACAAATGAAGCATTCTGCGTTGTTAAAATTTCAGAACCGTGGTTTCACTATTCACCATAAGTCCGATAAAAGAACTTTCGGATCATCAAAGATGTAAATGGACCATCACGTAGCTTATGGAATAAACGAAGCCTCAAGATAGTTATATAAAGACAATCAACAAATACGATAGTAGAGCGTCCGGGACACATGGATCGAATATCGTATACTCACTTGCGTACTCACACTCAAGAGGTGCATTGCATGCTTATGACTCTGACATATCCACTACCACCGAAGTACATTGAATATTCCATGAACAATCCAGAGATGCCTGGCTAATGCCACCACACACCCAAACTATGGCTAAGCATACATCGATGACACATTTGTGATTTGGCCGCCAGGAAAGAAAACCTAAACAATTCGCTAACTCAACCTAACAACACACACGCCACCTAAGAATACAAGTTCACCATGGATAACAGAAATGAAACACAACTCATATAGACTAGCCTAGATGTACTAATCTACCAAAAGAACAGATTGGTCACACTGGACACACCGAACTATTACCAAAATACACGCCATCCACGACCCGACGAGCGGTAATCGCGCCAATCCACCACCACACCCAGCACAGATAAATTCCGTGGCGAAAACACAACAAATTACGCAGAAAACCAAACGTCCTGGCAGATAAGAACATATAAGACTGAACTATGCACACCCTTACTGAATATTGACAGCCAATGGCTTCACAAAAAACAAATCACCAGCTTGATCACAAAACACACCAGACATAACAGAGACCTATGAAGACCAACAGACTATGAACAGCTGTCTTGCCCTACACAGGCCACACAATCAAGTACTGCCTTCAAAACAACAGACAAAAAATACAAGCCCATGCCATGAGAACCCAAGAAAAATTGAACCTTGAAAACCAGGCATATAGAAATTCCCTGTAATCATGCCTCGGCCACATACAATTGCGACAAGACAATAGAAGAATACGTACCCGCTAGATGAACAACAAAAATGCATAAAAAAGCTGGAAACACCTCCTCACCTAGCTCCAAACACATGAAAACACCACAGGTCACACAACATCAACTTCACATGGCACTAAAACCTAAAGCCACTATAAGAAAACCCGCAGCCACAGATCATCAGAGAAGCCATAGAGATTGAAAAAAAAAAAAAAATAAAAAAAAAAAAAAAAAACAAAAAAAAAAAAAAAAAAAAAAAAGACCTGAAAGCATGAAATAGAAGAGATGATTCCAGCAGACTGTCAATCATTTGGAAAGCCTGACTCTCACATAGAAAGCAATCTCCACACCACAGGCAAACACCTTGGGCACAAAGAGACTCCCTCTGATAGCCCAAACTCAAAACCCCCCCACCAGGCCCCAGGTGAAACCCAGCTTTGCTAATGAATAGCGCTTGCTGCCATGATAGCAGCCCGTCCTTTTCAACACGGAAGCCAAGCTGCCATTGAAAAGCCTCCAACACAATGAACGAGTGTTGGCCAAAGCCAATCAAAGCCAGCTAAAACAGACAAGAAAGAAAACAGAAACACCAATCAATCAAAACTCCCAAGTCCAGATGAACACAGACCCAGGTTAATAGCCAATCAGAAATAGACCAGCCTCAAAATTTGAAACAGGAAGAACTGTGAGACACACTTCCCATACAGAAGACTGATTATGGCAGATGAGGATTCTGCTTGAAACGTTGCTACAAAACTTTAAACAGAAAACTAACAATGGACGTGGGATAATACCCGAAAGGAAAGCTAAACAGCACAAATGTTAAGGACCGCGAGAGCTTAAAAAAAACAACAAATACATATACATAATTACGATATACAATACAACATACGACATACACATACACATACACATTACACATACACACATACGCACACACACACACACACACACAACACACACACACACACCACACACACACACACAATATTATATATAATATATATATAATAATATATAATATATATATATATTATATATATAATTATATATTTGTTTTTCTGAGGTTTTTCGCCGAGTATTTTGTAATGTGGAATCTCTGGTTATTCGGGTACATAAGAGGTACTAACAGATAAAATCAGTAATATACTACACAGGCATTCACATCAAGACTGCCTTCAAAACAGACAAATATATAAGCAGCCATCCTTAAAACCCAAAGACAAAATTGACCTGGAAAACCAAGCGCATATACAAGTTCCCTGTGCATACATGCCCGGCCACATTACATTGGACAGACCAATAGAAGAATAAGTACCTCTCTAGATGAACACAAAATGCAGTAAAAAAAGCTGGAACACAACCTCCTCACTAGTCCAACACAATGAAAACCACCAGGTTCCACAACATCATCACTTCAATGGAACCAAACCTAGCCACTTATAGAAAACCCCAGCCACAGAATATCAGAGAAAGCCATAGAAAGATTGAAAAAAGACCTGAAAGCATGAATAGAGAGAATGATTCCAGCCAGACTGTCAACATCATTTGGAAGCCATGCACTCTCAAATAGAAAGATCTCCCACACAAAAACAGACAAACACCTTGAGCACAAAACAGAGCTCCCTCTGATGCTCCAACTCAAACACCCCCCACAGGCACCCCAGGTGAAATCTAGCTTCCTAATGGATAGCAGGCCGCTTTCCACACGAGCCACTGCACTGAAAAGCCTCCAACACCAGGAACAGAGTGTTGCCAGCCATCAAAAGCCACAAAAACAGACAGGAAAAACCAGAAACACCAATCAATCACAACTCCAGTCAGTGAACACAGACCCAACTCCTAGCCAATCAGAATTAGACCAGCCTCGAATTTGAAACCCAAGAAGCTGCTGAGAAACCACATCCATACAGAAATGATGGCAAATGAGAATTCTGCTGAAACATTCTACAAACTTTAAACAGCACTACAATGACGTGGGATAATACCCGAGGGAAGCTGAACACTACATTATATATATGTGGGACCCCACATTCCTGATGATGGCAGATGAGATTCTGCTGAAACATTGCTACAACTTTGAAAGCACTACAATGACGTGGAATAATACCCGAAGGAAGCTGAACAGCACACACACACACACACACACACACATATATATACTCCGTTTACACACACATACAACTTTCTCAGATTAACATATTTGCTAAAGAGAAAAAAATATTGTATTGCAGTTCTCGTCTGGGACTTCTCAAGTTTTGCTCATAGTCATTTCAGAATTCTCCTGAACACTTTTGCCATAGTCAAGGCAGAATTCTCCTGAACACTTTTCTAGGTATGTTTGCCAAACTACTTCCCTCTACTAGTAATTCTTGCATTCATTCTTGCTATCTTTCTCCTTATACAGAGAAACAATAACAATAATCTTCCAATATAAGGCACAGATACAGTCTTCATACATATGTCATACCAGCTACAAAGGCAGCCTTTACATTTTTCAACTTTACACTTATTACTTTTTCATAACTTTTCCTTCAACACCAATATGTAGTACAGCATAGCATAGCTTAGCGTACCATAGCATAGCAGAGCATAGTGTACTAGCGTAGGTTAACATACGATTGGTTTATAATATTATATATTTCCACTATTCCACATATATCCTCACTGTAATTTCATTCCAAACCATGTCATTCCTTTCATTTTTAATCCCATTCACTCTGCTGGAGGCTCTTTGTTTAGTCCTTTTATCTTTTTCCAAAGCAAATATTATTTCCATCAATATTACTCTGCATTTTTTTTTCTGTCCTCCTTAATTTGCCTTCTTGATCTCTTTGATTATATTTCAATTGTTTTCTTCTCTCTGAATAAAGTAGATACTTTTATCTCTTTCTCATGTTTTTTCTTACATGAAATCTTTATCTTTTATGGGTTTTTTTTATCCAATCCACAGCTTCCTTCACTGACAATGTATTTTTTAATATAATGTTCTTAAATTTCAAAAACATGTAAATAAACATGTAAAATGTAAATAAGCAAAAAAAAAAAAAGGACTTGAAAAGAAAAGCCAAGTNTGTAAATAAGCAAAAAAAAAAAAAGGACTTGAAAAGAAAAGCCAAGTTAAGCAGAAAGCAAGATTGAGGTGTAATAAAAGAAAGAAAATAAAAAATGCATTAAAAAAGAATAAAAAGAAGCAGAAAGCAAGATAGAGGTGTAATAAAAGAAAGAAAATAAAAAATGCATTAAAAAAGAATAAAAAGACATCCATCTCTTACTCTAAAATTAACAATAGTCTATATTATTTCTATAATGACATATTCCAATCATCTTTCACTGACAAAGCAGACTAGGCTTGATTTTGCTTTGAGGGTCCTTCAAAACTTGACATAGAAGAAAAATGTCCCATAAAATGGTGCCTCAATAAGGTTTTCTACTGAAGATGTCCTTGCAACTTTAACGCAAGATAGTTTAAGGGAATGAGGCTCAGCTGAAGGGTTTTATCACCTTTCAAGTTGCCCTAGTGTCAGGTCATTGCTCATGGAAATGTTCCATGAGTGCTGATCATTTGCACCATTGCTAAACATGATTCTGGTGCTGATCTGGAAAAGTGTTATAAGATATATTCTTACAAAATAAAGCAGCATGACTGATAGGCCATCATTTGGACCCAGGATTGTGCAGAAGAAAATATTTGATAAATACTATCAAGTATAAAGCACTGCTGGCCATGGACAACACAATTTAGAAATGTCAGAGGTGTGTGTAGTGCTTGTTTTATTTTGTTTCTTAGTTTAATATAAGATTTTTAGCTTTTCCCTTTTTATTATATTGCTTTTAAGTGATCCATTAGATTTCTTTTTTAACTTACATTAGTTTTCTCATACAATAGTAACATAAAATGACAGTTGTTAAGTTGTGTTTTTTTGAAAGAAAATCAGTTGCAATGTTTTTGAAGTTTAATCAATTTTTTTAAATAAAAAGTGAAAATGGGAATGCCTGAAGCAGGCTAAAGATGGTCAATAAAGCTGAGCAGATCCTATACCAAGAGCCATATCATCATTTCCTATAATGAAGATTCATCCAGCAAGACTTGGGTTGAGAGAAAGTAAGAGTATTGAAACACTGCAGTGGGCTGGGATAAGGCAAAAGTGGTATCATGTAGACATCTATTTTAAAATAGCTTCAATGGCATCCTTGTGCTTTAATTGGTGGGATGAATCCTCAGGTGTATAGCTACTCTATGTTCTTTAAGCTCATTCTAGCCATTATGCCACTAACACAACCCAAACTTGATTTATTTCAAGCAGTACCATCTATCTTGCAAGCCAATATGTTGTTGCTTACTTCCCACAAACAATGAGGAAGACAAGTTGTTCTGACACATAGCATATGGGATGTACAATTTTCCAGAATTAACTCTATCTAGATGTCCAAAGGCCCCCCTTCCTTGGCTCAGTTCAGTTTTGGAAACGTGCTTACGTTATCAGCAATGTGCTATTAATTAATTAACTTCCTTTTATAGCAGTACACTTTAGCTTAATTTATACACATTTTAAAAAAACAAGATCCTCTCTCCCCTCCTGGCAAACTTCTTATAACCACTTGTCTGTTTTTCAGCTATAATGATGGACTAGGTCAAGGTGATCTTTTTCCCTGTCAAATGTGCAGTAGAAGAAAAACTGCATTTCCATTCAAAATTTTCCTCCCTTTTATAGATGAGGGAAAAGGCAGGAAAAACTTGGGGGTGGAGAAAATTTAAAAGAGAAGTCAAGAAGCTTCAAGAGAGGTAAAAAGGCCTCTAGAGGGAATTCTAGTTGATTGATGAATACTTTTTGGTAGACACCTTCTCATCACAGAGGAAACCTCTGGAATGCTCCTTTATTATGAAAACAGCCAATGCATGCTTGAGAAATATATACATTGTTACCCAATTGTTTAAAAAATTTCTTGTCTTCTTATAATAATAGAAGATTGAATCCAGATTTCAGTAAATGGATTCTAAAGAATAGCTTTCAACATTTATGCTGTGCCCATCTCCTTAGCTCCCTAGGAATTTTATAAATGCATGAATCCAGGGCATGTACATAGTCCCTAGAATATTTTGTTGTTGTTGATTGCATAAGTGGGGGGATACAGATTATTTTTTAGATTACACTATATGGCACTAATGTATGTGTTTTCTCAGTTTTTTTCTGCACCTGTAATTGTAATTTTGGGAAAGGTGTATTTTATTTTGTTGCTATGTCAGTGTCTGTGGCCACACACAGTAAATGAAGTTTTCTATTCTTTCCCAGGTTTATCTTCCTATATGGAATTACCATTTTGAACTCTGCTGTTTAATACATTTATTTGTGAATTAATATTTACTGAGGCTTGCTGGAATGCTTTGTTTATACTATTTTTGCTTGCATGTGTTAACATAGCTTGGATGGTTAGAATCTTGTTGATTATTATCTTTGGATTTTGGCAGACTATATTAAAAGTGTAACTTATTATTTAGTCATCTCTCCTCTAAACTGCATTTCCTTTAAAGAGGAACCATGTAGCACCAGCCCTTAAAACCACTACTGCATCCTCATGCTGTCTTCCAATGCCACCAAGGTATGTGCCTGCAAAAGTACTGTACCCAATTGGCTTGTAGCCATGTACCACTGAATTTTAACTAAACAATTACATTTAAAAAGCTGAGTACATGCCAAACCTTTTGAAGACAAAATTAAACATAATACACCTGTCTTTTTGTAGTATTGTCCTGTCATTTGTTGCCTATTTTGTATCCATTGTCTCTTTAAAAATGTTTCATGAAGGAAGGAAGTGCACATTTGTCCCATTTTTAAAGAAAATGCCAGGAAAATTAACCTCTCTGGTCTTCCAGAGCATTTATGTGGGGAGAACGTAGTGTGCTCTACTGCTGTTGATTCAGCGCTAGCATTTATATAGCACCAAAAATAAAATGTGTTATTCCCCTCCACCTCACCATCTGGAAAGGACTTTAATGATGCACGTGCTGCCTCTCCATCCCTGGATTGTCTTCTGTGTTGCATTGATTTGCAGTTCTTTGGCTTTGTGCATTGATTTTTGCACTTTTCCCTACAGCATCTCTTAATATATTTCCATTTCTGGGCTGGTTTCCCTAATCTGACACATTTCATCCACGGTGCCAGCAAAGAACACCTTCCCTTCCAGGGCAGTAGGTTCATGTTTTGTTCTTGAGAAGATTGTTATATTTTCCTGCATGAATTATCCTCCAGAAGATGAAGAAACATGTTCCCTGAGCTAGTTCCTTCTCTCCATCCATCCATGCTTTTCTCAGAGAATCTTCTTCTCCTCTGAGGTACAGGACTTCCACTCGGTTAAACAGACTGATGCATCATTTTATTTCATAGTGGGCGGCTTGATTAATTTCTCTTGATGTCGCATGGACTGGCGCATTTCCTCGACTGCTGCTTCCCTCTTCATAATACATGCATGAAACGATCCTCTTTTTGGGGTGGAGTTGTGCATCTTCAGGATAATGTGCTTGATGCTTTCTCCAGACTGCTGCATTTTCACAGGTTCAGGTGTTCTTCCAGGTAATGCAAGTAGCCAGTCCCTTCCTGAATTGTATTGTTTATGCCAATGGAAGTATTTGGTGCCTTTTGTACACTTGTCGAAGTCTCTTTCTTTTTAATCTCACGACCAGGTTCCCTTCGATTAGTTGGGAATTGGGATGTTTATTTGGGCCAGGACCCAAAGACTGCTTGCTTTTTTTATTACTTCGCTCACCGGTTTTACCTGCGATGCATCTGATTTTTCTCCTCCTCCTCTTCCTCTCCCCCTCTTTTTTCCTGAAGAACCTCTGAATGACATCATCCTAAAAGTCAGCCCCGCCCTCAGGCTTCCCCAATTGGTTTCCCGTGTTCCCCTCCCGCCCACTAGCTCCTCCATACATTGGTTTGTCCTCCTTGCCACTCGGAGTATGGTTTCCCCTCCCATCTCCACGAGTGGGCCGTAACTCAGGGTCTCCCCCGAAGTATGCGGGTAGCTCGTTGGGCAGAATACACGTCAGTCAGGACTTTCTTAAAGGAGCAGGGCACCGTAGCTTTGCATTGGGCAAAGGGGCGGGATTGTCTCCTCCTTTTGCTCTCTGGATCTGCTTGGGCGGGCTAGAGTGGGGCGCCAGGCGGTGGCCGACCGGCCGGCCGGGAGGGAGGGATGCCGGAGCTGGGGAGTGGATTCTCCCGGGGAGAAGGGATCCATCCCTGAAAGCCGGGAGAGGGGGCTAGGCATCATCCCCCTCCCTCCGGCTGACTCCTGCATCCCTCTTGAATCAGCACCATCACCAGCAGAAGCAGCGCCGCCTCCCCCGCCTGCTGCAAAGGCAGGTAAGAACCGGGCTTGGGAGCTCCCATCTCCTCCCTGGAAACCTGCGCTGCACCCCGCTGCTTCCGCCCTCTCTGTCCTCTCTTAACATGCCTCACCTCCTCTAGTACCGGCTGTTCCCTGGCTGCCGCTGAAACGTCTGCTCCTTGTCCCTTTCGCAACATCGCTATCCGAAATCGTCCGGCTCCGCATCTCTGCTTCCCTCCCCCTCCTTGGCTCGTTTGCTTCAATGTCTCACTGGTTTCCGCATCCCCGGGCTCCCGACGGCTTCCATTGCTCTCCACCCGCGCCGCTTCACTTTCACCCGTCTTGCTTTGCACCTAGGGCACCTGCGTCTTTCCCACGCACTCTGCACCGAGCCTCAGGGAAAAAAAACAAAAAACCAATATATAAACGAGATCTCATAAGCCATAGCATTTTTCCCCTCAGCCATCCGGATTCTCCACCAGGCTCTGGGCATCTCCATTTTTTCTGTCCAATCAACCACCAAGGCTTCTGAGCCCGTTCCCATGAGACCGCTTCTTGTTTATTCTCTTTTGCTTAACCGGCCCTCCCCCAGCCATGTTGTCTGTTACCCCCTCCTATCCTTTTCTCCGAAAACCCGTTGCACCTAGCCCAGCCTCATTTTCCTCTTTACCTCTCTGTCTGTCCAGGCCTTCTAGTTCCCAAAATGGAACTGACTCAGGGGCCCAACCCAGGTCAGTCCTCTATGGGAGCGGGCTTCAGCTGCTAGCACCCCTTTGAATCATCATCTGAAGGGCCATACATCACACCTATTTGCCTCATGTCATTTTGCTCAGCAAAAGTCCTATATTTTTCATAGGTGACTCTCACTTTCCACATCCCCTTAGAAATCTACCTGTAAAGTAGATCTTTAATCCATGAGAAAAGAAGCCTTTTTCAGTAGCTGTTCACTGTTTTCTCACTGGCCTTGCCTGTGTTCTGCTCAGCTGTCAACCTCTAAGCTCTTACCAGCCTCCATAGAGAACTTTTGGTTTCTACCCTGCAACTGCATTCCCCAATAGCACTCCCCTTTTCTGATGTCATCTTCTATGGGCCTCCAAAGCCTCCCAGACTGAAAGATATACCCACTTTAGTCAGTGTATCCTTACTTTCCTACCTGCATTTGGCTTCAAGTGCAACACCCACATTTATGCCTAAGCAGCCTCTGTGCCCAAAGGGTCTACATCTATTTCAGCTTATACCCTCTTGCACATATGATCTCCAAGTCCAAGTGATATTGCATTCGTAGCACATCCGAGGTTTTCATCATGGTCTTACTCCATTATTCCTGTCCATTTCACCAACTTTTTTCCTGTACTCCACAATTACCAATGCTATTTGTTCCCCAAGATTACATCCATTCAAGACATGTACCCCTAGATGCTCTGCCTTCTACCCCATGGCAACACATTAAGCAATTATGTGATTTGCTTGGTTGAGCTGAGTCTGTTGGATGAATGCAAACATTGTAATTTATAAGGCATGTTTATGGTTTGGTGTGTTGCTTGGTGTATTATATGTTTATGACCTGCTGTGTT
Organism: Laticauda laticaudata; assembly: GCA_004320025.1. Taxonomy (NCBI): domain Eukaryota; kingdom Metazoa; phylum Chordata; class Lepidosauria; order Squamata; family Elapidae; genus Laticauda; species Laticauda laticaudata. The sequence goes on along the minus strand of BHFT01024752.1, from coordinate 82,986 downwards.
GCTTGCTGTGTGTTATATAAGTCAAAAATTACTTATGTAATAAACTATGGTTAATTATAGTGTAGTATGATGTGTGAACATAATTCAACTTTTGATTCCACAACCATACTTACATCTAATTTCTTCAAAAAAAAGCCTCTGCTTCCATCTCAGCATCCACCCACTAGTTCATTTTTCGCTTCCTCTTTTGGCCCTCCATATGTACTGTATCAATACAATATTTTGGTCATTCATTTATTATTCATTCATTCAGTCAGTCAGTCAGTCATTCCTATTTCCCAGATGTCTGCCTGGAAAACTATTTCTTGCATTGACAAACCAGACAATGTGTTTGTTGGATCAGCTGCTTCTGCTAAGACTCCCTCTTGCTCTATATCAGGCTACTGTACCATAATATATAGAAAAAAGATCTATGATGCTTTGATAACACAAAATATTATGGGTTATGTATTTAAACTCAAAATATATAGGAGCAGCCAATAGATGACAATCTCTTATCCAAAGCCTAAAATTCTTTATATGAAGTTAAAAGTTGGAAAAGTCTCCTCTTGTGGTCTCAGGGAGTTACATTTTCTATCCTCATTGCATACCTATTGGAAGAGTTGATGGATTTGCTGTCTACTTATTTTTGCAGGCAAAAATTTGACAGCGTTCCACAGTTATTTTTGATAAACTAGATGATGCTGTTTAGACACTTGCAGACAGACTCATAAGCATACTTCATTACCACCTCCTTGGCAACTGTGCTCATACAAGTTGTTGATAATAAATATTTCTAGGGGAATATTTCAGCTATTCCCATACAAATTTTTATGTGAATTATATTTGCAGGGAAGACATTTTTCAATTTTGTGGGTAGAATACAGATTCAAACTTACGTACAATACAGATTCAAACTTACATACAACAGTACCCAGTGTTGTAGAGTAACACAATAATATTGCACAAATGTTTGAATGTGCATCTCTGAATAGAAGAATTATTCCTTTCATACTTGCAGAAGGTGTAACATACATACCTATTTACCAAAATGTTGGAGATGATGTGGTAGGGCTGGACTTCTATTGTAACATGTATGAGCAGAGATATTGGAAAATATTTAAAAAATACAATCAGTGTTAGGAGTTCAAAGTTCTTTTCTGTGCATATTTGTCCTGGAATCCGTACCCAACATAGTGTCTACCAGGACTCATTGTTTAAGTGGGTTCTTGTCTCTACTCCTCAGTGTGACTGTGATGCTCCTCAACAAAACATCCATCACATTGTGTCCGAATGTCCATCAAGAGCTTACATCAGTCCAATGTCTGATTTTTTTCAACATAGACCATCCTATCGTTGAATGGCTGGATGGACTAGATATTAACATTTGAACCACCATGTATTTACCATAGGCTAAATAACTAAATGTCCTGGAATATAATGTTTTCAGATTTATGTCCATATTAGATGTGACATGCATCTTATATGTCCGGGTACATGTAATTGAAAGATATTTGGTTCTGTATTACTTTACATTATACATTACCAAATACAGTAATGCATTACTGTATTTGGTAATGAAATCAAAACATTGTTTCTTGTATTTGCCTAGAATCACAGCAATGGATAAATTCTTCCACAATAAATGTACTATTTTTAACTACATAAAATAGTTTTCATGCTTTACTTCTTCATTAAAAGTATAGTTAAACTATGAAGTTCATTGCCATCATCTATGGTTACGGCTTTTAAAGGAGACTAGATAATTTCATGGAGGATGGTAACACAACAAATAATCTTCAAGACTGTTATACCCCTTCTTAAAGCACCAGAGATATATCTTTAAGTATAGCTGTTGGAGACCAACAATGGAAGAAGATTGCTTTGTGGTCCTACTTCTGATTTTCTCCAATGAGCTAGCTTAGCCCTTGAGTGGCACACAATATTGAGCTAAAATGCACTCTTGGCTGGACCCACCTGTATTATTCTGTTTTTTATACCTTTGCAATGACCTGTGACTTAATTGACATGCTCCAAGACATGCTTTCCCAAACTCATAAATAAACATGAAGACTGTGCTTGGATTTGATAGGTGTTATCTTTCTTCTGCCCATATGGTTATGAATCCAACCTGTACCGTGACAGCAGAGATGTTCTGGTGGAGGCAAATGGAAGTTGGCATTATTGCAGAAAATTGGAGCACCTCCATTCCTGCCCCAATCTTAGCAGTGCCTTTATAGGCTAAATGTGACAATGATGAAATTGTATATTAAGTTTCAAATATATTGAAGTTCTTCACTCACAATAAACTCATATTATTTTTGTTTTATATTAAACTACCATGGTTTGGATTGATTTTACTGCTTTCCCCCATTATAATTCCATAGGAAAAAGTTCCTAGATTTTGCCATGACAAACAAAAAGATGCAGTAACTGAGTGAATTAATGCTCTGCGATAATAATTTTATAAGTCATGTCCTCTTGATTTCTTCAATCTTCACTTATACAGTCACAACGATTAAAAATGTCTGGGTTTTGGAATAAAAAAGAGTGAGAGGTTGTCTGAATGTCTCATATTTCAAGTATAATTCTAAGATTTTCAATGTATTGACCTACTATTGATAATGATTTGACTTTCAGAGTTTTTGTAATCCTCTTTTGCTTATTCTTCTCAGCAAGTCTAAAGAAGACAGACTATATGTCATCTTGCTAAGTCTTCCCCATTGGTTGCAATCGCCACAGTTTTGTGCATATGTTCCTATTGTGGAGCCTTTGGTCCTCTCTGAGCTTGCCAACTGAGCTCAGAGAGCACCAAGAATTCACAGTTCAACCCTGAGCGAAACTTGCTATTTTTAGATTTTTTTAAAAAACCCCACTTTTATTATTTTTATAAATAACTCAAAGCAGTGAACTTTCCTAATGCCTCTTCCTCCTATTTTCCCACAACAACCATCCTGTCTGATGAGTTGGACTGACTTTCTCATCTGGTTGGCTTTCATGCCTAAAGCAGGATTAGATCTCAGAGTCTCTTGGTTCTAACAAAGTGCTTTAACCACTCAACAAAACTGGCTCTCTTATCACACACATGTACACACACAAACCCACATACATCTTGGATATCTCTCTCTCTCTCTCTCTCTCTCTCTGTCTCTCTGTCTCTCTCTCTCTCTCTCTCTCTCTCTCTCTCTCTCTGTCTATCTATCTATCTATCTATCTATCTATCTATCTATCTATCTATCTATCTATCTATAATCTTGGTTCTTGTATGCCAAATAAATATAGAACAGGGCTGTCAAACTCACAGTCTGTGGGCCAGATGTGTCACATGTTAGCCATGCACATGCCCAGTTTAGTGAGTTGTGAGGGGAAGTCATGATATGTCACCTGATGATATCATGACGATGCGAGTTTTATACCCCTGATATAGAATGTCCCTGTGATACATCCTAATGGGCAATGTGGTTTCACCTGCCTGATTATTTGAAGAAGGCAACTGATGTGTCTCACCTGTAGATTGCTATACCCCCTTCATGGATTCTTAATGTTGGAGGAGGAGAAGAGGGACTGTATGGAATGAGCCTTTGAATGAAAAAGATACTGTAAATCTTCGCTTTCTTTGGTGACCTCTTTCCTTGACTTGTTGTGAAGGACAGCCATTGAGACTCACTTTTGATTTGTACTGCTTTCCACTTCTCTTTTGGTGGGGTTTGTTCTTGGTTTCCTCTGAGCTCAGCTTCATAGTTATGATTTATAGTAGGGATTGGGCTTGAAGAGCTGAAGTATTCTTTACTCAAACAAATGCATTCCCTTCTTCTGAGTTCTGCCAGTATTTTTTTTTCAGGCAGGTTTGGAAGATCATAAAGTAGAATCTTATTATATCAAGGAAACAAAATTTCTCCAGCAACATGAATCTTACCAAAAGGAGGTTGGATCCCTAATAACAGTGCTGAAATGTGTTGATTGGCCAGGAATAGTATCAGGAGCTAAATCTTACAACTCTTTTGGCCAACTGGAGAGAAGGTGTGGCTTTGGAGAGAAACAGTGCACCTTTCTCTCACCTGGAGTAGATTTTTGAGCAACAGTGATTTATAGAACAGATCTTTAGATCAAGGAAGGGTTGATCGTGCTTGCAATATATAGTGTGTGAGAGTATTAAATTTAAATTATTGTGTGTTGAAAAAGGGCAGAGGGATCTGCTTAAGCTCTGTACTATTTATTGTATTCCAGTGTATTATTCTTTAATTTTATTTGGAGCTTTTTTTGGTCTACTTAAAATCCTAAAGATAGCTTCACACAATATACTAGCCTAAGCTAACATTGAGTAGCATAGTTTATGATTCAGCATGCTATAGGAACCAGGCCATCCATTCAGCCACTGGATTTGGAGATGAAAGCTTATAAAACACATACAGTTGTTTTGTTAACCTGGTTTTAGTGTGGTATGTGACCCCATCCATTCTGTGACTGAAGGCAGGAGGAATAAATGAAGCTGCTATTCTTCAGAGTCATCCTTGTTCTGTTTATTGCACCATAGTTTATAGCTCTGTGTATATAAAGCTTTATATTTACAGCTGTGTCCTCTTATATCCCAGAGCCCCTGTCCCCATTAGCTATCTGACTCCCCATTCTGCTTTATCATGTCCTCCCTACAATGATAGGGATTTAACCTGTTGATTGAATCCAGCCAGGATCTACTTTATTCCCTCTGCTTAATATTTTTGTCTCCATTCTAGCAAAATATTTTGCTTGGGGTCAGCATTTATGTGCATGCATACTCTCATGTCTTTGCAAAAAAAAAACATAATCACAAAAATATGTCCTGTTATACAGCGCAGTCATGTCTTACCATCTAAGGCTGTGTGGCTTGGCCTGAAATTACCTAACTGGTCCAGTTGAAGTAATATTTGAATCAAAAGCTTTTCATGGAAGCAAACAAAACAAAAAATAATAGATATGAAGATATAGTTTCTGCATTAGCTTTGTGGAAGTGGCAGATTTTGGGAAGGGCTTGAATATGGTGGCTGTTCCAGACCTAGAGCTTAGCTTGACAGAAGGTGAAGAAGCATGAATATTGTAGCAATGGTGCTGGAGAAAATGTATAAACTAACAAAATCGGAGACAAAGACTCAATTCAGCATCAACAGAGATAGCTATTTTTTAGAAGAAGTACCATCCTTACAATGAATTAGGTTCCCTATCCAGAGTTCTCATGAGCACATAAATAAAAGGAAAAGGAGGATACTGATAACAAGAGCCCATGTGCCCTAATTCACAGAAGACGGTTGTCTTTTTCAAGGATTGTTGTTCCCAACCTGGTTTCACATGGAAAGATTTGTGAGAAAATGAAAGCCTTTAAGCTGCCATTACTAGCACTTGGATACTTTCCTCAACTAACTTTCCTATGGTGGCAAGGTGTCTTGTTTGTTTATTTAAATTATACCAATTCTTTTTGGATTGCATTTAAAAGATGTTAGTAATTGAATAGTTTGTTCTATTTTATGATGTATCTCCTTCCTTTTGCAGGACATAAGCATCACTCTTCTTGAAGAGAAGGTAAAGGGCAGGAATTAAGGAATTTATTGAGGGGCAGAGGAAATGATTTAGGAAGATGTGGCAGATGAGAGTTAGTCCTTTCATTCCCGCCCATCTTAACTGAGCTCACATACAGTACTAAGCATATTGTATGATTTGTGCAAGCTGATTGTGAACCCACTTCCTATATTGTAAGGGACTGTGGGAAAGTAAAGTAAAAATATTAAACTTTATGATGTATAAGGAATTGCCCTAACACTCTTTCCGAACCTACTTTCTTCCAAAGGAGTTAGATTTCAGTCCCCAAAATGGCCAATCAATTTTTGGAGGGCATCTCGTGTGTGTGTGTGTGTGTGTGTGTGTGTGTGTGTGTGTGTGTGTGTGTGTATNCTCGTGTGTGTGTGTGTGTGTGTGTGTGTGTGTGTGTGTGTGTGTGTGTGTAAATTGTGTTGGATTATTTGTTGGTGTAATTCATTATGATCTGAAGTAGACATATTTTATTCTTTTAGAACCTCTGGTCATGAATGCTTCTGACCACGACCAAATTGGGTGACAACCAAAAATTTTGCAAAATTTTTGCAACCACTCATAAACAAATACTGGGTGGTGATCAAACACAGCCGCAGCGATTTCCCCTTTCGCACTATTTTTTTGTACATGCATGTGCAGTCACTCCCAAATCAGATTGTGACTGAAATCATAGAATGGTTTACAGTCATGACCAAAGCTTCTATTGTAACTTGTTTTTGCTTGTACATTTTACTGTAAAATCCACTGATCAAAGATTGACTAAAAATTAGATTGCAGGAGGAAAAGAGAAAAGGTTTATAGGTTAGCAACTAGTCACGTAGTAACAATTCAAAGTTATAATGGGTCCCAAAAAGGTAATTTTGAAATTCTGATAGCTATGTACTCCCCCTACACCATGGTCACATGATTATATTTTGATTGCAAAATATAATCACATTATATTTGCAATCACATAATCATGATTTTTGCTGCTTTTTGCTGTTTTCCATTGTTTCCAATTTCCAGCAAAAAAAATTCTATTGAATAAAATAGATTTGTTTAATTATTTCAGTGTTTGCTTAATAACCACCACAAAAATGTTAAAATCAGACAGAGTGACCTGCTTAACAACCTCCACAATTTACAACCATAATTCCATGCTCAATTATAGTTGTGAGTCAAGGACTAGTTATATTCTATTTTACTACTTTTGTGTGTGGATAGAAGCTACATCTAAATTATATAGATTGGGGGATTTGAACACAAGACTCCCCTAATCTTTGTAGTGTTCCAAAAAATAACTAAGTTTAGTATCCTTAGTAATATAGGATTATCATAAAACTACACTTTGCAGATTTTAGTGTATGTTGTTCAATTTTCCTTTTTACTTGCTTTTGTTAAACTGCTGATAAGTCAAAAACTTTGCTGATTTACTGCATATCATTCAAAGACCTACCAGTAAATCCTGTTTTACCTTCTGTGCATATTTGATCTATATGCATGGTACTAACACACAGAACAGGAATGACAACTCTCTACCCAAATAATTGGCACAGGATTAAATTGTACAAACCTTTGAAACAACAGTATACTACATTGTTCCTGGAAACTTCCCTATACCCTCTTAGGTGTCTATCCCATCTGTAATGAAAATATTGCATTAGAGACTGCATGGTCTTATAATTTTAAGTCAAGCCTTTTTCCACTTTCTTTATTTCTACTGTTTACTTCTAGGTGTGTTCACACAATAGACATTACCACTATTAACTTGTCCATGATTTATCAGATTCTGAATTTATATGCCACATAGTCATAAATTAACTGGGTGGGTTGAATTTGCTGCACATGGTTGATTAAAATATGATCAGTGAGTTTATGATTCTATGAGTTATATGAGTTGTATGAACACAGCCATTTATACCTTTACTTTCTACAATAGCTGATACAATTTTACAGTTTCAGGGTTACATTAACATTTTTGTTCACCTTAACATTTAAGAGCTTATGATGGCATAATTGAATTATTTTTATTGTTCTATTTGTAACAGATGTTGCATTTTAATTTTTTTATTTTAAATATACAAAGCCTAGAAATCAGATGGGGAGTAAATATTTTAAATAAATAAATAATAACAGGTAAAATGGTAAAAGTTCAATCGAAAAAAATAAATGAAATTAAATTATGTAGCATGTAAATCAGCAAATAGTAGTAATCCTCTTAAAAGCTGAATTTTATAAAAAAGAAGACATATTTCTGGCTTTTTTTTACCAACTAAAAGGTATCAGTCCTCCAATCCAAATATTGTGGAGTGCTTGTTGCAATTTTTTGCAGAATCTAGTATAGCAAAAAAAAAAATATTTTTATTAAACAAAATTAATAAAATTTTTAAGATTAGGTACAGAATAAAACCAGTTTGATGGGTTTAGTAAGCATCTTGTACAATATTTATTACTCAGTACAAAATTTACAACTCTTTAATATGCTAAACAAAATAATTCAATTCTTTGACCATCTTACTTGTCTTTCTAAACTTTTATCCTATAAAAAGGCACAATTATTACTATTATAAAATATACATTATGTTTTGAACATTAAAAAGACCTATATGAATCTTAAGCAATCCACCTGTTTTAATAGACAGGAAGGAGTGTTTGGTTTGTTATTTGTTTTAACCCTACTTTGCTGAATCAAGATATGAATTTAGAGAGATATGGCTATTCGGCTATACTTCTAGAAGTGAAGGAATGGCTGCATAACTCTTGGAAATTACCTAATTTGTGGCATATAGAATCAAGACTGAATTGGCTCTAGGACATTTCTCCAATCAATTGCCTCCATCTATTTTAGATTACAAAACCAATCTTCTCCTAAGTATTATGGCCAATTTTATTTATTTATTTATTTCATGTATATTGCCGCCTATTCGCCCATGGCAACTATAGTAGTGATAAGAGTTGCTGTTGAAAGCTATCTGCACAGGATGGAAAGATGGGTCCAGAGATTGACTTGCTCTGAAATGGGGTTGGAAATCAAAGTGGGGGTGAGGCTGGACTGGTTTCTGGCATCTCTTGTACCCCAATCGGCTGAACTTCATGCCTGCCACATGATTTTCTGCCTCTCTCCATCTGCCTACAAAGTCAGTTAAATTATTTCAAGCTCTCTTATCCTTCTATTCTTCTTCTAGCAGCTCAGTGTTGAAGAGGAACTGATATTTTCACTTGGGAGGTGGTGACAAAAGTGCAACATTGACTGTGGTAACATCCCCATCCCATTATTCCCATTTGTAATAAATTAGCAGAAATATGTGTGTTGTCTTGTCTGCTGATTCCAGACCCTGTGGCTGTAAGCGGCTTTTCCATGTCCCCCACCGCACCAGCTATACTTCTAAACTAGAATTTATAGCTGTCTGAGTTCAATTTATCTTGCCACGTCAAATGCTTCAAGCTATGGTGGGTTTTGGCAACAGGCTTCAAGCCTTCCTTTTTTTAGGGTCCCTAACCCTTCTTCCTATTCCCTAAAATATCCTCTGAGTGTCTTTACCGCTTTAGGATTTCACTTCCTGCATCAGCTCAGACTATCCTAACACCACCAAAAATGATCTGAATTTAAGGAATTTTCTCTAAATACAGATTGGACAGAAAGAGGCCATCTGTCATTATTACGATATTGTCAGCAAATCCAAGACAATTCTCATGCTAACAGTTCATTATTTGGGAAAATCACTGAGTCTTCCATTCAAGAGACCCTGAGAAGTTCTTGGTATAAATCAGGGAGGAAATCATATGGCCTGTTTGATTTTGTTCAGTTTCAATTTCCAATAGTTCTCATTAGCTTGACCAATAGTGAGGAATGCTGTGAATTGTAGTTTATATCAGATAGAGAACTTGACTTACAGTTCTTATAGCTCAACTTGGTCAAAGTGATTGTCCCAAAATGGTGAAAACAGCGCTTAGTTTTAAGGAATGTCTTCTTCCATTAGTTTCTATTCAGTCCTTTTACTCAAATAACCTGCAATTAAGCTTGGGACTCTCATTGTGCAAAGTAAAAAATTCTTATCTTAAACTATTATTATTAGTGGCTATCTGAAATCAACATTCTGGTTTGACTCTTTTTCTACAGATTCTCATTTTCCCAGGTGATATTTGAAATTTTTTTAATTTTATTTTTTCAGAATCTAGAGGTACTCTTCTGTTCCTTCAAGAGGAGCCCTCAGGGCATCCCTCCCCACTTAACTTGGCATGATGATGTGCGAAGTGATGCCAACCATTAATGAGGACAACCGCCGTGGTTCGGCCTATGGGGCCGATGATGCCAATTTCGAGCAACTCATGGTCAACATGTTGAATGAGCGAGAACGACTACTGGAGACTTTACGTGACACCCAGGAAAGTTTGGCTACCTCCCAACTCCGCTTGCGTGAACTGGGTCATGAGAAGGAGTCACTTCAGCGTCAGCTCAACATTGCCCTCCCACAGGTCAGGAATGGGGATGTGGGAATAAAAGCTGGAAGGCTACAAGGGTTTCTTGGGAGAACTGAGTGGTAGGGATCTCAAAATCTTTACTGGTTAGAAAAACTGGCATCCAATGGGTGGGCTGAATGTACACAGTTTTTTTTAATATAAATTTTATTTGGGTTTTCACAAAAACATAATACAAATAAAACATCTTTTTTTGAGAATAGCATGATACGAATAAAAAAAATTTTTTGAGAATCAGCATGATCCCGGCCGTTATCAACGATTCTCCAGTAACAGACACAAAACATAATTTCATAATTCCAGTCTTTGTGTTTTATTCCATATCTTATAACTGATTTTAATATTTTCTCCCATAATTTTCCCCTCCCTTGGTTTTTTTCAACTTTATTTTTAATTATCTCATACCTAATTTAATTTATATATATATTTCTAAGTTTCAATATCTTTCTAATCATTATATTTATGCTTTTGTCTGTCCTGTTTCAATTTCATATTATTTTTCCTCATTAAACAAATTTTGCCCTATAAGTTATTAATTGGAGTAATGCAAACTTTATATCTTTTTAATTTTATCCATTCAACTCTTATTTAAACTCCAATTTATGCCTTTAAAATTATAACATTCCAATATAGTACATAACTTCCAGTCGAGATTCTGCTTGATACGTTCTTAAAATTACACACTATGTTCAACTATTTATATTTTATGTATGTATGTATGTATGTATGTATGTATGTATGTATGGATGTATGTATGGTATTCAGCTTTGTTTGGGTATTTTGCCATGTCATTTTAGTTGCGCTTTTAAAGTTGTAGCAACGTGTTTCAGCAATATCTCATCTGCCATCTCAGGCTTCTGTATTTGGTTCTCTCTGTGAGTCAGACTTTCACAGCTCTGTTCTATTTTTAAATTTGGTGCTAGCCTATGTTGTGCCAGAATGGTTTCTTCATCCTGATTGGTTGGGAATCTTGGTCTGTGTTTATTGGTCTTGGGAATTTGCTGTGTTCTGCTTGATTGGTGTTTCTAATATCTTCTGTCTGTTTTGTAGCTTTTTTTTGTCTTGATTAGCTTGGCAACATTGTGTTTTCTTGTATTGGAGGCTTTTAGTGCCGCTGGCTCCAAGTAAATGGACGGGCTATTCATTTATTAGGAAGCTAGGTTTCATCTGGTACCTGGTTGGGGATGGTTTGAGCTGGACGTTATCGGGAGGGTCTGTTTGTGCCTAGTGTTACCCTGGCTTGTGGTGTGGGAGTATTTTTTGTTTGAGAGTGCACAGACCAAGACTATAATGACATGGGAAAATACCCGAACAAAGTTGAATACCATATATAATATATATATATATATATATATATATATATATATATATATATATATAATATATATAATATAGCTATTATATATATATATATATGATATTATATATATATATGGTATTATCGCCACGTCATTGTAAGTTCTGTTAAAGTTGTAGCTCATTGTAGTTCTGTTAAAGTTGTAGCAACGTTTCAGCAGAATCCCATCTGCCATCAGTGGAAGCCTGGATGATGGCAGATGGGTATCTGCTGAAACGTTGCTACAACTTTTATACAGAACTACAATGAGCTACAACTTTAACAGAATACAATGACGTGGGATAAATACCCGAAGGAAGCTAAAACAGCACAAATGTAAGTACCCGCGAGAGCTTAAAAAAAACAAATTATATATATATATATATATAAAACAATAGTAAATAAAACACTATTCCATTCCAGTTCAATTCTATCATTAATATTTGTTAGAATCTTAACATCTTTAACAATTCTTTTCAAATTGAATATTCATACTTCCTTAAGGAACACTTATAAACTTTCATAATTAATTCTTTTTTCCATATTTCTCTTCACTTATATTTTTTATAAATCAATTAATAATAATAAAAATGTTCCTATCCTTTCTAATTCCATTCTCTTATTCTCCTTATTTCATTTATTAACAAACATTCCACTGCATTTACTATAAGTATTTTATCCATCATTTTAATCATACATGTTTTCATATTTTCTAAAATCATTTTTATTCTAAATTAACAATACTATCTTATTGTACCTTTGCAGAACTCTTTTCCAACAAATTTTCACAAATTATCTCTAAATAGGCTTATACTTTCAATGCCTTATATATTTTTCCCTGTTTCTATAATCTTGTTTCTGTCCTTTTATAACTTCTTTCCCTTTCCTGTTCTTCCCCCTCTTCTTCTCCCTCCCCTTTTTGCCCCCTTGTCTCTTACTTCTAATTCTCTCTTCTGTAATCCTCTCTTCTGTTGCTTCCTAATATTGTAATTATTTTCAAACTATTCTTTTTGGGGGTTGTTTTTTTCAAATCTTAAACTTTTCACTCTCTTTTTCCCCCCCCTTTCCTTTTTTTCCCCCACATAAAGTTACTTGATCATTAAAGATGGCTTCTTCTTGTCCTGACCTTTGTTCTACAAGCGTTTCTTGTTGTTTTCTCATAGTTCCAGATCTCCATTTCTAAAAATTGAAATACGAAGCCAAAAGAACCTCTCTCCTTCTTATGCATCTTCTTTTCTGTTTTTTAAGTTCATTTTCAGTTCTGCTAAAAGTGATCCATTTTAAACACTTTTAAACAATTGATTTTAGTCATTTAATCCAATAGCCAAACAATCCAAAACACCAAGTAATCCAAATAATTCAAAACTGTTTCTTCTTGCTTCTTTTTTTCCACTTTCTCTTCCTGGGGTTCTATTATTTTGTTACAAAGTTTCGGTGTAGAATGTATCTTTTAGGAAAACTTGTTAAGGTTTCACTATAAGTTCCTTTTAGTCCAGGCAGTCTCCCTGAATGTACATAGTTTTTGAGGTTCTTTTATAGCTTTGGCAAAGTATAATTTGTGCTTGCATTAAGTGTAATTTATTCAGTTATTAATTTGAAATATTTAATCCTGGATTTTTTATTGGATAAGGCCTCTAGTAGAGTACTATAGAAGATGACCGCTTCGCCCTAACGGAGCGAAACAACCTAGTGGAAACATCCGAGTCTGCAGGTATAATAATAATAGTGCTCGCCACAAGTATAGTCAATTAAAAATAATATGACAGTGCGATGTATTGTAGTGAGACCTTTCTTATCTTTCTCACCTAGGTACTAGATAGTGGATCATAATGGCCTTCAAGAGGAGAAACAAGCTACTTAGTGATGGAGGGGAGAGGAGAGGAGAAATGGAATATTAGGGAACATTCTTGAACATTTCCTTCCTAGATCCCTGTATTTTGCACATTCCTAGGAGAAGGCAATGATGGCAATTTATTGCATTGGCTCATAAGTCTTTGGAGGAAGATAGAATTGCTCTGGGCAATTACTCAGAGGCAACTCCATCCAAAATATGATTTAATATTTGGAAAATCAGATAAACCAGAGGTGAAATTAGAGGCCAGAAATTTTTAATTTGAGGCAGAGAAGTTAATCAATTGAAATGTAAATCCCAAGAATTATTTCTACACATTGGAAATCCCCACACTTATAGTTTATTTTGTCATTGATTTCAATGGAGAAAAAAAATGGAAATATATTATTGAATATAAGATATGGTTAGAAGAAGTGGGGTAATGCTCTATGAACATTCTTCCTCCACTACATTGTAAAGATTTTGTGCTTGCTTTTTACTCCAGTGCCTCTGCTGATTTTTGTGAAGGGTAGAGAATGGTCTTATTAAATAACAAAAGAGGAAAGCAGCTGTGGCTGTTCTCTTGACACATGAGGATCAGCAGATCTGAGACATTTATATGGTTTAGATTTGGAAAGCTACTATAAGGATCTTATTTTTGTTTTGTTAAGTTGTGACCTGTTCTGAACAAACCCCCAAAAGTGGTTTCCTATTGTCTCCTTCCTAGGCTGAGAAAGTGACTGGCCCAAGGATTCCTAACAGATTTTGTGCCCAAGACAGTAGTAGAAGGAACAGTCTCCCAGTTTCTAACCTAATGCCTTAACCACTACATCAAACTGCCACTCATTGTAAAAGTAGCTAATGACAATTTCCTTGTGTCAGAGGAAAATAGATTGAAAAGAATACTATAGGTGAAAAGTTTTTTGTTTATTTGGGAGCTCCAATTATAAATGGTAAGAAAGATTTAAAAAAACAATGTTTGAATTACAGTGATTTCTTTGTTCTCCCAGAGGATGTATTTTAAAACTTGCAAATTTGCAAAACTGCAAATCTGTTCTCCTTGGGCTCACCATACTCTATATTCATTCATATTGTACTTTAGAGTAAATTTAAGAATATTCAATTTTTGAAAATATCTTTTTGGGTATCCTGTCTAATGCCACACACAAATGGGCACATATTGGATTGTGCAAATAAACTATGTAACAGTCTTTTTCTTTTTAAAATAATGCATGTATTAATACCTTCTTTTTCATATCTTCTTTTCTTTTGATGTCTTCTTTTCCTATTAAGGGCCTACAGTACAGTTCCTACCAATTAGACAAAACTCTTAATACATGAAATGATTTTAGAAGGAAACAAAGGAAATGTAACAGCCAGCAGTTTCAACGCAGTAAAATTCAGAAAATGCTTCACAAAATAAAAACGCTGTGATGTTATGATCTGAAACTAGGGTGCTAGATATCTGAACATGCAAAGGAAATGACAAGACAATTGGATAAGAGGTGGGAGTGAGATTAAAAAGAGAAAGCACTAATTATTATTTAGAAACAAAAATTACCACGAAATACAGCAAAAATGTACTTATAGTAGGTCTACATCTAGAATATTATCTTTTCCAGCATCAGAAAGACTATTTTTTCAGTCACAATTTTCCAACAAATCTTTATTTTCAAGATCACTCTATTTTATTGATTCTATATTAATATAGATTTGACAATGATGAACTTTTAAAATTTCACCATAGAAATGTATGGCAAGTCATGTGATCTATAGACTATAGTGATCATAGATTTGAAAGGAATGGATTGAAGTCAATTGCTGGAATCAGGAAATAATGTAAATCTAGGCTGTCAAGTCTATTGATGTACGATAGAAACAGACAATTTACAGAGTCATACTATTAAACAAAAATTGAATGACTGCTGTGAAAACAGCATCCTTCTCAAAAGAAATTCACCTTCAAAGAAATTCAAAAAACTGGATAATTGATTTTAATGCTGCGGCTATGGGACAAAGGACCCGAGGGAGGAAAAAAAGGATATGTGCTCCTTTTGCTGAATGTCTGGTAAGTCTACTTGAAACCAATAGTCAATGTTGACACATTTCTGAAAGAAAGTAGTTCCCCATCTATGGCCCCCTGCATTATGTGGGGCTATACTTAATTGGTTTATAAGTGAAATATCTCTGATTATTATAATTATGATGGATTTATATCCTCCAAATATAAATACCAATATCTATCTACCCACATACAAATGGAGATGAAGAATGACAGATCTTGAATGTAACAGTTATGGAAGTCTGAAGACTTCCCATCTCTTGACATACAGTTAGTCCTCAACTTAACAACCACTTATTCAGGGAATGAAGTTACAATGGCACTGAATGAAGGAACTCATAGCTAGTTCCCAAAGTTACGTGATCAAAATTCAGCTGCTTGGCAGCCTGCCTGCACTTACAACCACAGAGGCACTTCAATTCTCCTCACCCTGGCTTTCAACTTCTTGCTTTTGCTGCTGACCAAAGATGTCAGGCCTGCTCCTGCAACACAAGCTGTTTTCCCAAGATCACGCATGGCAGTTTCCTTGTGAGATCAGGGGAGGATAGCCTCATGTGACAACCAGTTGCCTCATGAAGGACTGTGGCAGGTGTGCCTCAGGAGCACAAAAATGACAAAAATGAGCTGGAGCAGTGGAGTGCAGGACAGCAGGGGCTTCAGACTGCATGACAATAAAGGCTGCTGGGACCGGCTAGTCTTGGTTCCCAGGGCTCAGTGATTTTTGTGTCACACTGCTGGGCCAGGCTGGAACTCGGCTTCACATGGTTCAAAAGGCCTCCCTGCTGTGCTGCAACTCTAGGCTTTCCTTATGGTACAAAGGGGCTTTGTGGTACAATGTGACTTTGGAGTTGCAAAAAGCTTGTAGCCCCAAAGCCAAGAACACAAAGAAGCCCCATGCCCCAGCTTTCCCGGGTTTTCACTATACCATGGCACCCTGTTTTTGCAGCCCAGGCCTCCCTCATGCTTCCATGACCTCCCACTTTTTTTTTACTTGGGATTCCTGTCTCTTTCTGCTTAATGTCCTGTTGGTCTTGGGATTACGTGGGCAACAGGGAATGTCGAATTTGCCATAGGATAAGCAATGCTGTCATGTGACTATGCAGTTTATGATCACATTGCTTAGCAACAAAATTCTGGTTCCAATTGTGATTGTAAGTTGAGCGCTACCTGTAAATTTTGATATGTGGGAAACTGGATCAAGAAAGACTTAAAAAGGAAAAGGTGAGATAAGAGGCAGCACAGCCTGAAATTGGATAGTTGTGAGGCAAGAGGCTAGAAAAGTTTTGGGGGCTGTAAAGGAGATGGCAGGATAGATATATACTTTCATTCTTGCTTTACAATAAAGTAGAATTATCTTGCCTGTTTATGATTCCTATCTGGTTTACCCCATGAGGTTGACCATTGGAGTTGATAATAATTTTATTTACATAATACTGAGAAATAAAAATGTATGAAAATGAAATGGGATTGGTCCAATAGGGTTTTAAATGTGGAAATACAAATATTCTGGATAATTTAATTTATTAAACTTGAATGTTGCCTGATTCTCAATAATTCTGATCTATTGCATTTTGCACTCTTTTGCCCCGCCCCTTTAGTTCTATATCATTTTTGAGGAGAGTTCTGAATGCAAAGAAATATGATAATCAGGGGATTCAGCTAAGGCCATGCTAGCAGTAGTTCTGAAGTCCTGTTGCTCCTACTTTTTGTTCTCAAGATAGGGAGTTTAGAAAATGCAAATTCATCATTTGGGCACAAATTATTATTCAAATAATGATTCTCTAAATATCTGGCAGATTTAATATTTATATATATGATGTAAATGTGAGTTTTCCCAATTTTAATGCGACTATTCACATTTCTTTTCAAAAATACATTTTTAAGAAGTAAGCAGATATTTATCGCTACAACATGACATTTTGTAATTGTCCATTCACTATTTCCTGCTGGAGGACTGCTGCCATTTTTAATAACACTAAAGTTGAAATCATTCACAAAGTTCTAAAAAAATAAGACTTTGTTAAGATCCTGTGTGAGTATACATTCCCATATGTATCCTTTTGGGTAAGAAACAATATTTTGCTTCTTTTGTGTTTCTTTTTTGTTTCTTATGCAATTGAGAAGAAAAGATTATATGGGAAGACATGAAATCATTATTAATTTAAAATATATATGCATTTTTTTCTGAAATTGTAGCATAAGAACAGGCTGGTTGATATGGTACTTTAGCTTTTCAATCAGTTAAAGGATTTGTGAGGATTAGAATATAAAACATCTGGATGAAATCTGACTGTCTACTATTATCACATACATTATAATAACATAATTATAGTGATGTATTTTACGATTAGCCATAAGTGTCCTGAAAATCTACAAAACTGCCATTTTGACATGTGGTCCCCAACATCTAAGATGGAAATGAGTGGCTTTGACTGGAATTTTGAGAATGTCAGGCTGTTCCCCCCTCAATTTCTCCTTACCACCACACTCCTCGCTCCAAATTAAATGCAAACATTCCGGATATGGAAGAGATTCTGGAAGGTTTTGCTAAGGAAAAATAATAATGTAAAGAAGAAAATCTGGCTGTAGGATTTAAAACTCCTGTTTCTGAGATTTAAAACATTAGAATAATTATCAAGAGCATAATTTACAGCACATTACACTGTGGTCCTCACCATTTACTGGATTTGACTTGTTTGGATAGTAGTTTTTTACACATAAAAAATAAAACAACACATTTCTTTCTTTGGCTGTTGCCTTCAGTACAAATGCAATGTTTCATTTTTTATATAGTTAAAATAAAATAGTTTTACTATTTTAATCAGCTTTTGAATTGATATATTTTCAGAAGGTATTAAAATGGTTGAAGGGATTGTCAAATCTGCAATAAGGTTGTAATAAAAAAAATGGAGAAAATGTAATGCATTTCATTGTTTAAATTTATGTTGTATTGCATTTAAACAATATTAAATTGGCTTAAAGTTGTTCTAATATATATAACACACACATCTCTACATAAATTGACATCAATATCCGTGTTGATTCAAGCAATAAAAACAGTAAACCTGATAATGTCAATCATTTATATAATAAGAAATAATTTAATAATAATAATAGCAGGTTAACTGCACTTTGTTTCTTACCGCTCTCTTCTCATCCTTCCACATGAAAGGTTCTGTGTGATGCTAAATCATGCATGTCAAACTAAAGAGGGAAAGGAAATAAAAAAATAATGCAAAATAATCTCTTTGCAATGAAGAAATGGATTGGTAATAACATGAATGAAACTCAGCCATAATAAACATAAAATGTCACAGACAATGCAGAATCAATTAGCATGTGAAGAGTAAACAGGCAAGCCATGATAAGAAGGGATGCAAAGCTAGAATTGTTGGATATATGAATTATATATAAATCAGTATGGAACAAATTAGAAAACATACTGTTTGAACTTTCTTTCTTCATTCCTTTCATAATTTAAAAATGTGGGTTTTGAAAGGAAGAAAATCAGAGTGATATTTGAATTACATAACAAGTGAATTCTAGCTATCTTCAAATCAAACAGATTAATATAAATTCATAGCCGAACAAAAGGAACAACCAGTGATTTAGACTCAGTAGATTTAGCTGGTATAGTGAATCAGTATTGTTGAATTACCTTGTGATATTAACAGCAGTGTATGTGACGATCTGTAAGGAAGGATTAAAAAAAAAGTCAAGATGGCAGCTCCATGATCAAAAGAGCAGGGCTTCAGTCACACAATTGCAGGAGCCATCTTGATTTTTTTTAACCAACCATGAGTTAGTAATACTTACTTTGCTTTAAAAGAGAAGTTTCTGAAGGACAACACTGCACATTAGTGCAAAGATTGAAGCTACTGCCAAAAGTCCCAGAGGACTCCTTTTTAGGCAATCTTTTGAGTTGTGACCAAAATTGAGACCAGAATTTAAACAACAGAATGTTGCTAAGTGAGTTGCGCCTGATTTTATAGTCTTTCTTGTCAATCATATGGTCATTAAGCTAATCCAACTTCCCCCATGACTTTGCTTTTTGGAAGTTGGCTGGGAAAATCTGCAAATGATGATCACATGACCCTGGGATGCAACTGTTGTAAATACATGCTGATTGCCAAACACCCACATTTTGGTCATGTGACTGTAGCAATGCCTTGACGATTGTAAGTATGAGAGCAGATTGTGAGTTACTTTTTTAAAAGTAGCTGTAACTTTGGTCAATAAATGAATGATTGTAAGTTTAGGACTACCTGCAGGTAGGCAAGCAGGCAAAAAGGAAGGGAGAGAGGAGGGAGGGAAAGAATGAAAGAAAAAAAAAAGAACATGAATACATCAGTTTGGAGAAACACCATATTTATATTTATATTTATAGCAGAGATCTGTTTAATTTGGCATAGATCATCTGCAACCTATTACAATGTAGAGCTTCCTCACCCAGACACTTTTTAATTTTGAAGACGATGAGCAAAATAAATGAAATAAAAATTAATAAATGAAATAAAAATTAAAATAATAGTGGAACCACAAAATAAACAAATGAAGATGCTAAAGTACTCTAGGACTGTAAAATTCAAGCAAACAAATATTCGTCACACAACCATTTTTGATAAGAAAGACAATGTCTGGTGGACATGAAAGTATCTAGAGGCAGTAAAATAGAAGAGAAAGAGCTAGAGAAGATGGCAAAATACAAAGAGTTACAAATAGAAGTAGAATAACAATGGTAAAAGAAAGCAAAGATAGCAGCAATTGTAATAGGCATCTTGAGTCCAGTCCCCAAACAGGAATTCTTTGAATCCCATTGGCATTGACAAAATCTTCATCAATCAATTACAAAAGGCAACTTTACTTACAACAGCTTAGATCCTGCAATTATACCATTAACATTATCAAACAACATCTGCCTATCCCAAGTCTTTGGGAAAGATTTGATAGGTATACAAAAATGCCAAATCCAGCATATTTTATGTACCTTTGTTACATAATCGCCCAGAACAATTCAAACAGAAAATCATGAATAGATCTGACTTTTAAAGAGACTAGTAGTGACTTAAGGGTAACTAACACTGCTTAATCTTTTTTTCTCACCATTGCGGTCTTCCCAGAATTAAACAGTACTTACATTTTGGTTTTGCTTGGAAAAATATGCATAATACAGGTATCAGTCATTATGCTGACAGCATAGTAGTTTTATTTTATATGAAAGCAAAGAAAGGAAAATTTTGGTTTGTTACAATGCTACTTGATCAAAAAAAATGTTCTCTCCCTCTCTCTCCCTCTCTCTCTCTCTCTTTCTCTCTCTCTCTCTCTCTCTCTCCCTCCCTCCCTCCCCCCCCTTTCTCTGCCTGGGTTGCTTTAATAGGTTGATCATGTTTAAACCCATGAAAAAGGTTGGGCATATTTTTGAATTCAGCTACTGCAGTTAGCAAAACATAGTTTTGTTGTAACATCATGTATGAGACAGTGCATTGTGGTTTATACAGTAAACAAAATATTATTTAAAAGAAATTATTGTTTCTTGAAGTGTGTGAATTCTGCCAATAATTTTTAGAATGTTATCCATCCTTCTTTTTCTATGTACTGTACTAGACTGGAATTGATCTTCACTGCTTTAGAAGTAATAGGTTACCTTCTCTAATCAAAGCATGAACCTTTCCATCAATAAGAAAACTTGGTCTATATGCCTGTCTGTTTCCATCTAATGGCTGAAGAAAGTACTGGCCCAAATAAAAATTCAGTTACAAAACGCAACTGTTGGTATGCAGGAATTGTTAAGCACCATTTTGTACAGAGCCCAGGGTTTCAAAACAAAACAAACACCTTTGTTCATTCTATTCAAGCATCTAATGTTAGATGTACAGCCCATTTTGCTTGGTAATCCTAATAGGTAATAGGTAATCCTTTAGTAATAATAGTAGGTAATCCTTTAATTACAATAATTCATTTAGTAACTTTAGTCAGAACATAACTGACTTACAACTGGTCTTCATACTTACAATTGTTAAAGCATCCTCATAATCAGGTGATCAAAATTTAAGCACTTAGCAACCAACCTGAATTTTTGACTCGTGCAGCATCAGAGGATCACATGATCACAATTTCTGACCTCAGAGGACTTCTGACAAGCAAAGTCAATGGAAGAAGCCAGATTCATTTAATAACCACATGACTCACTTACTAACTGCAGCGATTCATCGAACAATCATGGCAAGCAAAAAAAAGTTGTGAAATCAGGCACAATTCACTTAACAATGCCTTATTTAGCAATTGAAATTCAGGTCCCAATTCTGGTTGTAATTTGAGTACTATCTGTGAATGTAATAATCAGGTTTCTGTGCATCTTTGTTTAGACTTTTCTCCATTGTTCTGTAGTTTTGCATTTTGGAACATTTTGCTTTTTTATTCTTTGTACTCATTTCAAATCTTTGACTTACTCATTGGTCTTATTTGCATGTCCTAATCTAAATTGCAAGTTTATAATCAAGGCCAAGTTGCTCAACCTGAGCTTCCAGAGCTGCTTGCATTCCCAGAGTATGACTCTCAAGAGAGTCCCAAAAGCTGCCAGCAAATTTTATGATAGAACATGTCAGAAAAATAAAAATAAGATATTTTCTCAGTGTTCCAGGGATTTATTCAAGGAGATCAATATATTATAACACATACAATCAAGGCATGAAATGAGAGTCTCTGTCTCCCCTTCAATGCTTCTCTTTACCACAATTATCTGTTTTTTCTACTAGGAATTTGCAGCACTTACTAAGGAGTTGAATTTATGTAGGGAACAACTGTCAGAGCGTGAGGAAGAGATCTCAGAACTAAAGGCAGAACGGAACAACACACGGGTAATATCTTCAAGGAATAGAAAATGCTGTTTTTCCAGTTTTATTTTGAATGCTAGAATATTCCAGATTCTAGTATATTAATTGGTAATATTAAATGATAGCTTCCCCCAAATTCAGTCTACTACTTTCAGCAGTCTACTACTTTCAGCTAATATATTTATTGATATAAAACACTTTTCTTCAAAATGGTTTGTTGACATATTCCATGTATTTTATAAAATTATTTTGATGTACGGTGTTACTGATACAAACATACAGTATATGATCCTAAACACTCTAAATAACTGGACTAAAGCTTTGTACACAGTCAATTTTTCTTTCTCATCATATTTTTTCATTATATAAAACTATGAATGTGCACTGGTAAAATACTACACAAAAATAATTTTGATGCAGATGTATGTACAGGCAAAAGGAAATTTTGTAATTATTAATGTCTGTTATTTATTTTACCTTTTAGTTGTTCATTAAATTTGTCTGTTTTTTTTAATTTTCATTAAGAAATTGTCTTCTTGTTTGCTTCCCCATTTCTAATCTCCCATCAGAATAGAACTTAGCTCCTTCTGCTTCCAAAAGCTAGGGGTTTTTTTCCAGCGGAGCTTGCCTCAGTATCTGAAAGCAAAACTGCTTTTCTGTCCTTGCTGTTTGAAAATGCCACCATCTTGGCCCTGATTTATCTACTTTATAGAAATGGATGTTTGAGAAGAGAGAATAGATGATTTCTGCAAAACAAATGAACCTTTGTGCAGAGTCCTACAACTCTGATCATTTTGGCATTTGTATCTTTCCAGTTACTGTCCTATCCAGGACACAAATACATGAAGGGGTAGTTTTGTTCTTTACTAAATGAGGCTTGCAAACATATGTGCTTGCACTATAGAGACAAATTCTCCCCAAAGTTTAGCAAGAGTTTCAAATTAAAAGCTTTCAAGAGATCCATATGAATGTGGCACGTAGGAGAAATAATCAAGTGGAATCTGAGGGTCAGAGCTCGTAGCAGATTTGTCAGCCAGCCAGGTTCAATGACAGGATTGGGAGGTTCACAAGTCAAGGTGCACAGTGTGGGAATTAATGGGTGGTAGTTGTCAGGGGGAATCTTATCCTTAGTAGAAGCAATCTGAGTGGAGTTAAAACTGTGCAAGCAATTTTGCAACATACCTTTGCTCTTCTCTCTTTGCAGCTTGCCAAGGTCTTCTTTGGGTAGGGGCAGTAATTCTATACCCTCATCATCAGAGTACAATGGCAGTTTGTCTGCTGAGATTTGCCTACCTCCTTTGCCTTCTCAAACAGTAATCTGACTGGTGGAAGTGGAGCTTGCTGCTTCTCTCATTCAGCACTTCCGGAGCTGACTGCTTGTTGAGGGTTCCCTCCTCTGACTCGGAGTCTGAATGCACTGTGACAAAATTGTATCTTTCTCAATCTTTCATCTTCTTCATCTGTCTACTTCTTCTTAGCTGCTGCTAGAACATCTGGAATGCCTAGTATCAAGACATGAGCGTTCTCTTCGCATGACAGTAGTGAAGCGTCAGGCTCAGTCCCCAGCTGGAGTCTCCAGTGAGGTGGAGGTGCTGAAGGCTCTCAAGTCACTCTTTGAACATCACAAAGCTCTGGATGAGAAGGTGAAAAAAATTATTAACTGGAGAAACCAAGAGTGCTTGGCTTTTGGAGACAGGGAGCTTTGCCTGTCCTGAACATTTCCTTCATCAGTAGCCAGAGTATTGCTGGCTAAAATTCATGTAAAGCTCTCACTATGTGAAGCAGCACATACGGGGTGAATTATTTTGAATTGTTCTCAACTGAATTGGCTGAAGAATCAGGCAGACGCACAAAGCACAAGACAGAGACAATCAAGTATAGGACACAAGGCATAACTATTCCTTTCTTTTAAAAAAATGCTTGTTAAAAAGTTTTACAGTCCTGAAGGGTAGTATCAACTGAAATCAGAAAGAAAGGAGTAGAAAGAAACGTAAATTCAAAAGGTGAAAGAAACAGAAGGAAAAAAACAGGAGAGGAAAGAAAAGAGAGAAAAAAAGTGATTCCCAGTCTTCTTTGCAATAAATACAAGCAAATTAATATTTCTCCACCTTCTATGAGGTTACATACATAAATCACTTCTTCCCAAATCCCACCTTACCAATTCACGAATTCACAAATCATTATAGTTTCTTTTCAAATGTTGATAAAAATCCACAGAGGGTTTCCAGAGTTTTATAGAAATATTTCTCATTTTAACCCTGATCAAATCAACTTTATATTCTGTTCTATCAATTATCAGGTTGCTATTGTAGGATTAAATCTCCATTCAAGGTTTTCTTCCTCTTCAAGGCTTTAGAAACCCTTTTTTAATATCCAGCAATGTCCTTGCCCAGGTCATTTTTCAAATTTTGCTTTACAATTTTTAATTCCACTCTGATTATCATCTGTTTTATATTCCTTTTTTTAAAATTTCCAATATTTCTGCATCAGATGGAATTTATTTCACCTCTTCATCCCATCTGTCTACAAATTCTTCCACGTAGTTTAGAACCTTCTTCAAAAATTGCATATACAAATGCAGAAAATATTGCTGTCAGTTTAGTTTCTTTTACATTTTGTCAAAAATCATGAAATGTCTCAAGTATCATACGTTTGTCATTTTGTAAATTTCACTTTTTCTTCATCCTGCCTGGAATTTTAGTCCCCACAAGTGCCCATTTCTATATTGATAAAACCTCATACTTCTTTGATCCTACTTTCAACTTTCAGCCAATGATTTCTTTGCTAATAAACAACTCATGTTTTCACATCAATTTTTGAAAAAACTTAAGATTTTTGCTAAGTCCTAATACAAGTTGTTCTTGACTTACAATCATTCATTTAGTGAGTATTCAGAGTTACAATATCACTGAAAAAAGTAATGACCATTTTTCACGCTTACAACCATTGCAGCATTCCCTTGGTCATATGATCAAAATTTGGACATTTGGTAACTAACTCATATTTATGATAGTTTCAGTGTCCTGGAGTCATGTGATCACCCTTTGTGAACTTCTGACAAAGTCAGTTGGGAAGCCAGATTCATTTAACAACCATGTTACTAATTTAACAACTGCACTGATTTATGCAACAACTGTGGCAAAAAAAGTTGTAAAATGAAGTAAATTCACTTAACAACATAGCAACAGAAATTTTGGGCTCAGTTATGATAATAAGTTGAGGACTACCTGGATATCAATTTTATGTAGTCCCTTAATTCACTTAAACTGAGCCATGGTGGTGCAGTGGTTAGAATGGAGTACTGCATGCTACTTCTATTGACTGCTAGCTACCTGCAATTTAGCAGTTCAAATCTCACCAGGTTCAAGGTTGACTCAGCCTTTCATCTTTCTGAGGTCAGTAAACTGAGGCCCTAGATTGTTGGGGGCAGTATGCTGACTCTGTAAACTACTTAGAGAGGGCTGTAAAGCACTGAAACGGTTTATAAATCTAAGTGCTATTGCTAAAACTTTCTTAAACTACATTTTTAGTTAGCTTTTTGCATTTATTTGTTATATTCTAAACTGTTTAAACTGTTCATCAGTTCTTTTTTTAGGGATGGAGTATAATTAAATCAGGTTATACTCATCATATAGCTTTTCAAACTTATAGTTTGGAAGACCTCTTTTAACTATGAAATCATTGTAAATCCAAAAGTGAGATTGAACAAACCCAGTATCCTTAAAAAGGCTGCACCAGAGTTTAATGGCTTTCCTTCTCAATGCTCAGACTTGTGGGATGAATGCTGCTTGGGATCTTGTGAAAGCAGTTATGTGGAACTCAAGAGGGTGATTTCTTGTCCTTTCCTTGTTTGGAGAGGTTCTGTTGGATTGAGCCAGTTCATAAATTGTCACCACAGTGGGATCGCTGGTGTTTCAGAGACACCTAGTGCCCCATTTTCTCACCTGGAAGTCCAGCTATTTCTTTATTACTTCACTAATTGTAACTATATCTGATTCATGCAGGTTCGAGAACGGCTGCGAGTGGCGTTAGAGCGTGTTGCAGTATTAGAGGAGGAGTTGGAAATGTCTAATCAAGAGGTAAGAAAGAGGTCTTGTTTCTATCTTAGGGATATTATTACCTAAAAAGTACTCCAGAAATACTTTGTGATACAAATGTGATCTGGTGAGTCTTTGAATGTCAATGATTTCACATGAATGGTGGTTGAGACTAACAAGAGAATTGTGTCTTTGGAGATTTTGTTGTGAATATAGTGGAAGGCAAGATAGCACATAAATGTAAGTTGGGCTGCTGCCCAAGACTTATTACTTGAAAACAATTTTTTTAATATATTTGCAGTTTTTCCAGAGGTCCAAATTTAATACTCAGGTCCAGGTGTCCACTCCTTGAACTTGTTTTTCTTTGTCCACTTGTGGGGCTGAGATGCTTTGTTTAAAAAATATCAACAGTTGTTAAAGATGTTTGTTTATTCCAGTCAAATTCTATACAGTATCTAATAGCAGGATCATTGCTTTTATACTTAAAGCTCCAGATCTACATTATCTCAAAAATTCAGTTCAGTGGCCTGTCTCATCCCTAAAGCCATAATTCAAGTAGTTAGTGAAATACAGTCTATAGACCTTAAGGACAGTTCATTTCTTGCACTAAGCTATAATGTGGCTTGAGTTTAGCTTAGAATCTTACTGAAATCTACTCGGAAACTAACTTTATATATTTTTCTGAAATCTGGGTAGCAGAAAAAGAGTTGTAGAGCTGTGATTCTTTGAATTCTCAGTGCAGCCTCTATCCAGATTGTGAGTGCTAAGAGCAGGGAAAGTGCTATATAGGCCAGGAGATTGCTATCTTGCTTCCCAGAAAGACTTCCCAACCTGGGAAAGATTCTAAGACCTTTTACCCAACACTTGGTTAAGGAGACAGGCTAAGGGTGTTGTTGGTAAGCCACCATCTCTCTGTGCTACAGCTTCATTTGTAATAGTCTCAGATATAAAGTTGGAAAACTCTAGGGCAGTATCTTGGGGGATTTTAGCAATCATCCTAAAGTACTTTGCACAAAGTTAGCTCAAAGTTTCATGAGCTGAGTAATAATTTCTATCTGAGTCTATCTCAAACTGTTATTAGACTTAAGATATAAAATGAGATATTTCTGTGATTTAGGTTTTATCTCTTCTTGAGAGAGAAGCAGCCTGATATTAGCATTTTGACTTTATCATGGCCACATTATTGTTATTCGTTATCGCTTGCCAAATAGTCAAGCTTTGTGCTTATTTTTGGCAATCGTTTTGTATTGTTTTGTATGTTTTTGTATGTTTTGTATGTTTTATAAAAAAAATATAAAAAAATTATCATCTGGTGAATATGGTCATATTTGCATGGTCTTTCCTTGAAAATATAATATTCACATGGAATTTGAGAATTGGGAACAAGGATAAGATGTATCATTGTTTAGTCTTCTATATGAGTTCTTGATCATTGCTTATCTTGGCTTATTTGGAAGAACTGAAGGGATGAGTGAATGCTTTGTATGAGAGAATGGGATTGTTGGAAGCAATCATCTGCCCTTTCCAGAAGAAACCTTCTTTGGATACTCATATTTTAGGAAACAACTGTTCAGTCACAAATAGCTTTTTTGAGCAAGATGCTTGGGAGATTGGAATTTGCGCAGCTGCAGATATTTTTGGAGGACACCAATTGTCTTGGCCTCAGCCCTGCCAACTCTCACGGTTCTGCCGTGAGTCTCACGATTTTTTGTCATGTCTCACGGTCTCACGACAAGGCTCCTCAATCTCACGCCAAATTTAAAACGCTTTTTTTTCCCCCAAAATTTGGGGGTCGGCTTATACACGCATAAATCTGATTCTCACACAAATGACATGACGCCACTTCTTAGATCACGCAATATCGATATTACCATACAGTCATATATACATACAGCACATTTCTTTTTACTTTGGGCGCCTCCATTTTGCTTTTTCTACCACCGGATATAACATGCTCTGATTGGTTAGTAATTCACGTGACCGTGAATCTCACTATTTTTTATAGAATCTCCAGATTTTTTTTCATGGGTCTCCAGATTTTCCTTTATCAGGGGTTGGCAGGTCTGTGGCCTTTTTCAGTTCAGTTCTTCAGTTTTGAGATAGGTAGATAATCCTTTACAGAAAAAAAGACAGAATAAATGCAACTTCACTGATCCTGCTTGATCTCTTAGGGGCTTTTGATTTCTATTACATATTGAATTTGATATTCTTATATAACATCTCTGTGAATTGTTTTAAAGTAGTAATACTGCAACTTTCAGGAATATTTCATAGGGTATTGGGTTATGGTACTATTACAAAGCCTGATAGTTTTGCCATGGGTGCCAGAACTGACTACATTGACTTGTTGAACAAATCATGATTACATAAAATTTTGACATGGTCCTATAAATGAATGCAGTCAGAGAATCTGGATGAAAATTCATGATAATGAAACAGTGTGAAGATAATATTTTATGCTGGAACATGGTAATCGGTATGTAATGTTGACAGTATATTCTCCATAGTAAAAGAATCTTCACTGCTGCTGAAAAGGCTGTCCTGGTTGCTACTATTTCTTACTCATTAAAATTAATAATAATTCTACATATTTTATTTTTTAAAATTTTGTTGCCTCTTTCCAATCTGCAGTCTCTTTCCCTTCGAGAGCAGCTTGCCCGACGCCGATCTGGCCTAGATGATTCCAGCAAAGAAGGAGATGCCCAGTTATGTGTAAGTGCCTCTGGAAGGCAAATTTGAGGGGAAGCAGATGAGGACAGTAGAAGGAAAGGTGAAATGACATGGGGCTTCCTGCTGAAATGATTTAGGGCTTCCTGCCTGAGCAGAGGAACTGAAGATCAAAAAGGTCCCATCCAACTCTGTTATTCTGTAAACGTATAGAGAGTTTACTTTAAAAAGTTGATTAGATCAAGCATACATGTTCATTGTGCCCTTCTATGAAGACATTTTTAATTTTTATTGAGTTATGAAAGCTTCTTATATAGCAATTCTGGGGTATTTTGTTGTTTTAATGTCCCTAATTGCTCCAGACATTTTTCTATTTAAGTTCCTTCTTGTTCTTTATGCTGCTTTGCTTCCTCCTAACGTCATGTTTCACCAGTGGTGGGATTCAAATTTTTTTACTACCAGTTCTGTGGGCGTAGCTTAGCTTGGTGGGCATGGTTTGGTGGACGTGGCAGAGGAAGGATACTGAAAAATCCCCATTCCCTCCCCATCTGACTAACATGCTTTCCAGCTCCATTCTCCTGTGCAGGGCAACAAAAGAAGACCCAGCCGATCAGCTAGGACTCAATGGGAGGCAGAGAATAGATGGGGCATAGACAGTCAGAGGTGGCATTTGCCAGTTCTCCAGCACTGGTCAGAATCTGCTGAATATCACCTCTGTGTTTCACTAGTAGTGAATCATTAGGAATTGTAAAAAGACCTTAGGGATTACCCTTAGCTTTAAGGCATCTTGGTTTTTAGTGTGCTTCGTGTGGGAAAGTCAAAATGAGATTATAAAATGTGAGTTTAACATGCAAGTCAGACTGTATATAGATAATGTGGCAGTGTTGTTTCTGCCAATCTAATCTAATATAGATTAGGTACTATATTATAGTTTCTAATACAGATTGTCAAAATGCCAATCTAATATAAAAGAGTTGTGTTTTTTTTTCCAGTTCCCTCTGCCTCCCCAGAAATGTCACTGGCTTAGGCTAGGATTTTTATTTAGTTTTATTTATTTATTTTGCATACAGAGCACAATCAATATAAGTAATTTATAGGCCTCACTTATGCAGTGAATATGGAGAGTGACGGGAGGATGGAGACCTAATGTTCATTTCAAGCAGGATTAACTTATAATATATGAATTTCTCTTTACTTTTTTTATCCTTCAGGCCAATGGATCTGGGGCTCTTGATCTGGGGCATGGGGGTCGGGAATCTGAGCTAGAAGAGGTTTTGGAACGCCAGAGAGGAGAACTGTCCCAGTTGAAAGAAAGACTTACCCTGCTCTGTCGGCAGATGGCAGAATTAGAGGAAGAGTTAGCCACAGCCCAGCGAGATCTTATTAAGTCTGAAGAAATTAATGCCAAGCTACAAAGAGATCTCAAGGAGGTAAAAGGCAATAATTGGTATTCCAATGTACTTTATGACAAATTATCTCTTATCTAGATCAAGTAAGTGTTTAATCTGACCTCTTCTGGGTATGCTGAAAGTGCATCTTCCCAGTTAACATGATCAAAAAGTAAGACTTTTGGGAATCACAATCTAAACCTATCAACAGGACAATAGGATAGACAAGTCTGCAATAAATAAATACTCAAATGTTTCAGCTTATGAAATTCAGAAGGTGGGAATCATTCGGGGACAATTTTTCAGAAAAACATCTTACTCAACTGGTGGGTTTCCGCAGCAATAATGGGTTGTGAAAATGGAGAAGGAGGAGGCCTTTATAGTAATCATGAGTTTTTCAGAAGGGATTGGTGCAATAATAGGCAATAATGTAAAGCTATATATGAAGCTAAGTGGCATCCATATGTAAAATACAAGATAACCTATGAATTAAGGTGAATATATATGTCCCAGGATAATGTTGCAGGATCCAATTTGGGTTGGTCCACGAGGACCAGAGGTTTATCTTCCAAGCTTTCAGACTTGTACTGGAGAAAAGTTCCCTGAAGATGAGCTCCAATTCAGATCCAAAAGCTCATAGAATTATGACTATTGGGCCATTATTTCAGAGATTCCTCAATGCCTTGGAAAAAATATTTAAAATTCAGAGATATATTCACCTTGAAACACCCCATATTGAACAGTCAAACATTAGCAGTGGACTACAGGAAATGCTTTATGACATTTTGGATTATATTCCAAAATACTTTATAATTGAAACATTTTGTAAAATTTGCCAAATTTTAATAGCATGGAATCAAAGATTCTGGATCTTTGACACGTTTCATAAGTTAGCCCATTTGAAGTACTTCAGTTGAAAAAGTTTTGTTCCATGGTGGACTTTTTCACCCATTTAATGGTTACAGACACAAGAGTTTTAGTGGTATATAGATAGAATCATGTTGAGTTTTAGAAAAAGCAGATAAAACATAGTAAGATTGATCAAGAGATGAATGAATTTACTTAATGATCGCATGAGTTAACAACTGCAGGGATTTTTGCTTAACAACTGGCAAAAAGGACATCAAATTGATCACAATTCACTTAACTGACCACCTCGCTTAGCAATGGAAATTCTTATCACAATTGTGGTCATAAATTGAGGACCACCTGAATACTAAATGGCTTCATATCATGAAGTATATAGTTTTTGCATGTAATAAGCAAATTAACTGAAAAATGATAGAATCTGTAAGACCTCAAAAATCTTAATTTCATTCATAACTAATAAGTGGAGAATCTGGCCAAAAGTTTTTTAAATTTCCAGACAATTGGAGAGAGTGTGGCTCTATCCATGTCCTGCCATTTTTAACAGCAATAGCTTTTAACACTTAGACTTATACACCACTTCATAGTGCTATACAGCCTTGTCTAAGCAGTTTACAGAGTCAGCACATTGCCCCCAACAATCTGGGACTTTATTTTACCAACATCGGAAAAATGGAAGGCTGAGTCAACTTGAGCCAATGAGAATGGCAATTGCTGGCAATTGGCAGTCAGTCAAATTAGCCTGCAATGCTGCATTCTAACTATTATAACACCACTTTCCTCATGTGGTATTGGTAACAGGCATTAGCTCAGCGAGAAGACATGGAGGAACGAATTACCACATTAGAAAAACGTTACTTAAGTGCTCAGCGGGAGGCAACATCCCTTCATGATGTCAATGACAAACTGGAGAATGAGTTGGCCAGTAAGGAATCCCTCTACAGACAAGTGAGTTCCTACTTTTGCCTTTTTGTCATTCTATTTATTACTATTATTGGCTCCATTATCTCTCTGTTTATGTCTGATTCACCTTAACATGTACATTTTGCACATTCTGCAGATAAATCGGTAGTTGTCCATTTTCCTCCCTGTTTCTCCATGCACACTGCTAGTGGGTAATACAGTGGAATCTCAGGTCGCAAACACTTCTGTTTGCGACCAAATCAGGTAGCGAGCAAAAAATCCACCCAATTTTTGAATCAGGTGATGCTTCAAAAATCAGGTGACAAACAAAATCAGCGCAGAAAGATTCCCTTTCCACGCCTATTTCCCCCTCAGTGCCAATTTCTTTTTGTTTTGTTTTTTGTCAGTGCATGTGTAGATGGTCATTCTTCTGGTCACAACCAAATCAAATTGTGGCCAAAATCCAGGAATGGATTACGGTCGTAACCCGAGGCTCCACTGTACTCAGTTACTTATATGACGATTTGCCTTACAAGGTTTTGTTTCTTGACAACCCCTTAAAAGTATTTATTTATCTGTGTAGAGTGAAGAAAAAAACAGGCAGCTACAAGACTGGCTGGAAGATGCCAAGCAGAAACTTCAGCAGACTCTTCAAAAGGCTGAGACTTTACCTGAGATAGAGGCCCAGTTGGCACAGCGAGTAGCTGCCCTTAACAAGGTACTGTGCAAAACAGGGAAGAAATTGAATATGCCATCAGGAGATGTATGGTAGGGAGGGAATGGCCAATGGAACACTGATTACTGGTGTTGGAGGACTAGTGGAAATTGGAAAAGTGGGAGGATTTTGAGTTCTAACAGAAACAAAATATGGCTCCATTCTCTCATTCACTTATTTATCTAGGCAGAGGAGAGGCATGGCAATTTTGAAGAGCGCTTGCGTCAACTTGAAGCTCAACTGGAAGAGAAGAATCAGGAGCTCCAGCGGGTGAGGGCATGAGTAAAAATCTGGGTAAAATTAGATGGGTACTGGAAGAACCAGGATATTGCTGATGAGTTATGGTTCTATGCTCATGCACATGCCTTGCATGAAAAATGTTCCAATTTAATCTGATGTCTGAACAATGGAGATTTCAACAAATCCTGGAGAACTGTTTCCAGTCAGCCTTGACAATAATACACAAGATGAACCAATGATCTTTCTTCGTACAAGACAGCTTCCAATCTTATATTTCATGTGCATGGGAAGCATTAAAAATATACTAATTGAAATGTATGTGGAAAAGTCTATGAAACTGGAACCATTGATTATAGACAAGAGAGTAAGATAGTAGAATGGATAAATGACCTCCAGATAATCTTTTTTGCTTTTGTTCTCTCTCTTGGAAAAATAGGCACGCCAAAGGGAGAAAATGAATGATGAACATAACAAGCGCCTCTCAGAAACAGTAGATAAGCTACTATCTGAATCCAATGAACGTCTCCAGTTGCATCTGAAGGAAAGAATGGGGGCGCTAGAGGAGAAGGTACATGTTTCTATAGGCATAAATTAGATTTGTGATGTGGGAATCAGCTGTCTGGTATCTGTAAATCAGCCAAGTGAAAATCTAACTGACAGAACTGCTAGAGGTCAGGAATATCATACCTTTAAACATAAAATAGTAAGCACAATCTTTATTTTTCTAAAATAAAATATACTGGATGTTTTGGATCTTAGGGGTTATGGGTAAAAGCATAGTAATTGCTGTTAAAAACAAAACAAAATAAAATCTCATAGCAGCCATTATGGATAGTTTTTGTTTTGTTTTGTGTAGTCATAAAGATGATAGCCATTATTCTAGCAGCTAAAGAAACTGACCATCCAAGTTCTTGAATAAAAGGAGCCCCAGAAGTCTAATGTTTTGAGAACCAGCAACTGAGGCTGTTTAGAGACCACTGACTGTCAATTGAGAATTCTAATCCTAGGTGGGATTTGATTGACGGGTGGATATTTATGACAAGAAGAGGCAGAAATGGTCATAAAGCAAAAGCTCAAATAGAAAAAAATAAGAAATTATCCATTTCATAGCCTGCTCTAACACAAGTTGGTTATCTCTTGACAAATAGAGGAAATATATGGCATCTGTAGAGAGTAAATGTAAGAAATTTACTATGTGTTTACTCTGATTAAATTCTTCTGTTTCTCTCATATTATCCCCCTTAAGAATACACTAAGTGAGGAAATTGCCAACATGAAGAAAGTACAGGATGAGCTACTGGCAAACAAGGTGAGGCAGATGGCAACTGAACTCTGTGTGTGTGTGTGTGTGTGTTGGGAATCTCTAAGTCCAAAATTGGAGAGAAACATGCTGAATTTTAGGGAGCATGAGGTTGGGTTAATAATGAAGAAAGTTTCCAAATTATTTGAAGGAAGGTCAGCTAGGTTGCTTTCCAGAACTGATCTCCTCCTTTGACCATGTCCTGCAGGAGCAACTGTTGGCTGAGATTGAGAGGATGCAAATGGAAATAGACCAATTACGTGGACGCCCAGTCTCTACCTATTCTCGGTAAGGAGGCTTCATGCTTTCAGAAACCGAGCAGTGCTCATTCTCAATATCCAAGTTCCCAAACCCTGCTAGATAATTGCTGGGTTCCCACAATAAACTGAATCACTAATTCTCAGCCTATTCTAAACTAATCTTTGGTGTTGCAAATCCAGCCAATTATTTTATTAATATTGTTAGTTAAAGCTAAAAAAGGTATTCTGTATCTAGAATGTGCCTTTTGTAATACGTTTGGCCTACTCCTTTAAACTTCCTCTCACACCCATATTTTGATGATCATCTGTGTCATGATTACAACATTTCAGACTTCTTGAAGGATAGGAATAGATGTGTAGAAAATGGCTGAAGTTTTGATTAAAAAAAGAGCTCTTAATTTGAATGGAATAGATCTGTTTTTCTTCCTCCATGATTATTCTTGCTCATAGTTCTTTTTCTCTGTTCCACGGAGGTCTCTGCCAGGTAGCGTGCGGGAGTTGTGTTACTTCCAAGCACCCATGCTGCCGGTAGGGGCCCACGTGGACCATTACAGCAGTGCTGGTGTAGCAAGACGTTCAAAGAAGGGGCGCTGGACTGTGAAAGATGAGGCTACCAAGGTATGGATTATCTGATGATGAATTGATAAGTTTATGAAAAAAACTGAACCAAAATGAAAGGGACTGTCAGGGAGTTATAAAATGGTATTAGTGAAATTTGTTATATCATGTTTGCTCAGAGCAGCCTTCCCTAAGTGAATTCCTCCACAGTTGTTAAGTGCATCACTGCAGTTGTTAAGTTAGTAACATGGTAATTAACTGGCTTCTCCATTGACTTTGCTTATCAGAAAGTCATAAAAGGGGATCATATGATTCGGGTCATAGCAACCATCATAAATATGAGTCAGTTGCCAAGTGTCTGAATTTTGATCATGTGACCATGTGGATGATGCAATGGCTATGTGTAAAATGGTCATGTCACTTTTTTCAATGCTGTTGTAATTTCAAATGGTCACTAAATGAACTGTTGTAAGTGTAAATTTTCACTAAAAAAGCTTATTTCTATTGTTAAATGAGATTTGTCTCATGATTTGTTTAAGTACAGATGTTAGCTATTCTGTACACTGAAGAAAATAGAAGCTAGGCTCATTAGATCCCATATCAAAGTTCCTAATAAAATGAATTAATTTGTGGGTTGGTTTCTCAATGTTTCATTACCAGGTTAGGTAACATCTTCAGTGGAGTTTAAGGGATCTTATCTAACCTGGTAACAAAATATTCAGAAATCTACCCACAGTCTCAGAGAAAGAACCTTCACCTTCATCCTATACCTGAGTTACAGATATTTGCCACTATTGCAAATGAAGTAATTGTCTTCTGTAAGACTTGGCCTTTGTATTTTCTGGTCTTCAGTATCCATTCAAAATGGAAACTGAGAAGAGGCATATTATCCGGTCTGTAACCTAAAGGTGTTTTGCAGCCTTTAGGTTTCTGTATCATCCCTGAAAACACATAAGTTGCAAATGAAACATTTAAGGTTTACCAAATCATCACCTTGTTATTTATCTGGAAAAGCATAGCTGACAATTATGTCGCACACTATAGCAGAATGCATATGTCAGAGAACATCTTTAATTGCAGTTGCTTCTAGAATATTTCAACAACTCCCTTCCCTACAATTCTTGGCCATACTCATTCTGAATTTTTAACAATCCAACTTTTTTAGCGAATACTCCCCATTGCCTTCTGCCAGTTCATGACTCTAAAACAGATATTCCCTTTCGATGTGTTGCAATAAAATCTCTATAAGCCCCCAGCAGCATCTGGAAAGCATTGAAATGACAAAAGGAATGGTTCAGCAAGGCTGGGAATTAAATCTACCTCAATTCTCCTCTCTTATATTTATTCTGTCAGTTGCATTTAATGCCCAAAGAAATCAATGGGACTTGAGAGGTAATTATTTTGTCATTGATTTCATTGAGATTTGTACAACTAATGTCTAGGTTGAGTACACTCACTGCAATAGAATACGGGAAGATGCTGGATGAAAAATAAGAATGGGCTCTTACTGAAGGCATCTCAGGAATCTGCATATCTTTTCTGCATTTTAGACACATAAGGATTCCTTATACTTTTGGAACACTGAATATAGCTTTTGTTCCATCATGGAGGTAAAAATGTATTTGGGGGTTCCCCGATGTTCTTTGCAGCTAAGCATCAGTCAAATTCTGCACAGTTTAGCTCTATTGCTGTGTTGCCTATCATAAATCTGGAATTAAATATTTTTTTCCATATGAACTATAATTAAATTGAAATATATATGGGTATCCAATCTTCCATAACACATAATTATACAAACATTTTGTATTTTCCAACAGATTGTCAAACTCTTCATATATGTGTAGGATATTGATTTGGGATTTTGTGTTGCTTATCTAAGTAGAAAATACCAAATTGCCAATAACAGCTGATTTATGGAACACTGATGAAGTTAGGGAAATATATTAAACTGAAAAAGGAATAATTAAAGCTGTTAAAACACGAAATTAAGAAGAATGTTACGGAATTACTGATCTTTCCATGGTTCAGTGATAGG
The DNA here is from genome assembly GCA_004320025.1 of Laticauda laticaudata. NCBI lineage: Eukaryota > Metazoa > Chordata > Lepidosauria > Squamata > Elapidae > Laticauda > Laticauda laticaudata. The sequence goes on along the minus strand of BHFT01024752.1, from coordinate 45,955 downwards.
CTCTGTTATTTAGAAATAGATAGATTTCAGAGGAAATGATATTGATTTCATTGAATGAGTAGCACAGCTAGAAAGTCTAAGTATATAGATGTTGCTTTTACAGGACAATGTGCATAGAGCATAGCAATAATTGTAATCTTTTGCTTTCCATTTTCCATGTTATACTCATTGTTATTTTGTTTCTGTTCCTTTTTTCTTTGTACTCCATTTGCCATTGGACACACACCTGGTAAGTATCTTCTGATACTTCTGATACTTCTCTTTAGAGGAATGGGTAACAAAAGAGTACTGGCAATTGGGAAGCGGGTAATCATGTCTCTTATGGTAGGGGTCTCCAACCCCCACTTTGTGAACTGACATTGGGCCACACCATGCCAGAAACTGGGGATGCAAACAAGCAAAGCTCCATCTACCGAATACTGGCAGCATCCGACACCCCCTCTGGTCCATGGGAAAACCTGTCTCCATGGAACTGGTCTCTGGTGCCCAAAAAGTTGAGGCTGCTGTCTTATGTTGCTACCTAGTAAATGTTGCTACCTACTAAATGTTGCTACCTACTAAAGCTGGGTAGCTCTTATGGTATTTTTCATATCTGTATAGTAGGAATTGTCAATCTTTTCAAGCATCAGATACCCATCCTTCTGAGATTTTTGTGTCTCAGCTCATGTGATGTTGCTAAATTTCATAAGCTCTTGTATTAGAATCATGTAATTGGCAGATGATACAAAAGGGTGTTAAATAGGGCATCAATTAGAAAACATTAGAAAACAGAAGCTGGATTCAAAATATTCTTTGTATGTTAAAAATGTGGGGTGAAAAATAAAATAAAAAATAAAGAGTAGAGGGAGAGAGGAGAGGAAAGATAAATGCAAAGTTCTCTTTGGGAAAAAGCAACTAAAAGCACAAGAGATAGAAATAGGAATGAAATGTACAAGTGAAGACATTCATAGAGTTATAAGTGATCACAAGTTGAATGTGAGTCAACATTGTGACATAACTGCCCCCAAAAAGATAAACATTATTTTAGACTGCATTAATTAAGTTTACATTGTAAATCAGAGGCACAAATACTTGTAGTCCTATTACAGTCTGCATCAGTCAAATCCAGTCTCAAATACTGCATGCAGTTCTGGTCACCAAATTTTAAGAAAGATTCAGAGAAGCCTTATAAAAAAATAAGGGAATGAGAGAAGGTGGCATGCAGGGCTATGATAGCATTTTTCAAGTCAATGAAAATGTGTCATAAGTCAGGTCAACATCATTCCTCTGTATTGCTGTGGTATACAGAAAATGGAATAACATGAAGCAAGTCATGGTTCAAGACCATGTTCTAAAAGCAGTTTAGAGTGGAATTGTACAATTTCACGTAAACTCAAGAACTATGGTTTTTAATTTTGAATGGGATGGTAGACTTCAGTGCAATCTTAAAACTCAATGAGCATCCTGGGTCTTGTGGGTGTCCTTTTGTGTTTCCTGCTTTCTATTAAACCAAGAAAGGAGGGATTAGACTTTCTCTCACTGTCTTGTTTTCTTTCTTGACAGGCCTTTCCGCCCCAATTTCAGGAGTGGGAGAGGGCTCAGCAAGCAGTTGGAGGCTCTTTTGAGGGTGGGCTGGATGGTTCGGATGAGGATGAACGTGATCCTCTCTTCAACTCAGCTGATCTGCTGTCTCCCAGCGGACAGGCTGATGTACAGACTTTGGCCATTATGCTACAAGAGCAGCTGGAAGCCATTAACAAAGAGATCAAGTGAGTTGTCCTGGCCAGACATAAAGCAACATGCATGGGCATAGTTAATCTGCCTGAATTATAGCTCTCTACTCCTGTTTGCTTGACCCAGGTGTTTTCGGGCCTTACATTTTCTTTTGAAACTGTTTTAAGGCTTTTCCAAAGTACAATGTCCTATGTTTTCAGCACATGCCCCAATGCCCAATGTAGGAAATCCGTATATGAAAAACATATCAAGAGAATTCTGATTTAGTCCCTGAATTTTTTACTTTTACATTTTCTTTAGGTGATATGACAGCCAGCACCCTACATCGCAACCAAAGGGAGGGTCTCTTTCCATCTAGCCCTGTATTACAATTATCTTATATATTGCTCTACATCACAAGGACAAATAACCAGTGGGTTTTGGATCAAATGAAGCCCAGTAATTCCATTTAATTCCATGCTTGTAGATTATACTGCATATTATAATTTATAAAGTATTATTTTTTATATGTAAATATAAATTATATACTGCAATTATAATTTATAGAAGGTAAAACACATTATCCTGATCATCCACAATTTATCATATTTTTTCTTTGATGGCTATAACAAGACTGATCCAAGAGGAGAAAGAATCCACCGAACAGCGAGCAGAGGAGATTGAGAGCCGAGTCACCAGTGCCAGTCTGGATGGATCCTTGGGGCGCTACCGTTCAGGCACTTCCATTCCTCCCTCCGTCACCAGTTCAACTCTTGCCAGCCCTTCTCCCCCCAGCAGTGGCCATTCTACACCACGCTTGGCCCCCCACAGTCCTGCTCGCGATGGAGAAAAAATGGTACGTTGCAAACAGATCTGGGCAGGAGACAGCTGCACATGACTACATCCATACAATTGTTTCATTGCAGAAACATTGATGTTAATCACCAAAGAGTGTACTTTAGTGTTTAAGAGGTTCAGCCAGGACTGTAAAAACCTAGGTTTCATCTCCACCTGTGGAGTCCCTATTTCTCAGTCTCATGGGGTTGTTATGGAGAACAAGGGAGAAGGGGACCATAACACATGCACATCCTTCCTTTTGTTCACATATCAAATGTTTTACTCTCTTCACATCCTTCTTCCTCTTCCCAACCTATTGCAGGATGTAGGAGCAAGAAGATAGTGATCTATTCCCTAGCAGTTGGTTGATTATCTTCTGATGGAGCCAATATGTTTATCAACAATAAAAGAAAATACCAGTTTACTCCTGGTGGCTCCTTTTATCTTGTTCATCCGCTATCCACGAGAAAACTGGTCAGGGCTCTCTCTATTCCCAGAATACACATATTTTGTTTTCAAGGGCTGCATGTGGTCTCCAAGTCACAGGTTGTCCATTTGGAATTATGCAGTGCAGCCCCAGTTCTTCAAGACTATAGAGATCTTACCCCATTCTATCATTTAGCTACAAATGTTAGGTAATAAATCCCAATTTTCAAGGTCCAGATATTGGATTTGAAGGCAATAATAAAAGTTTACCTGACATCTGAAGTGGTCATTATTAGAAACAGTAGGGAATAGATCGGCCTTTGGCTTGCTTTGCTCAGCCTTTTCCTCTTGAGACTAAATGTCATTTGTTAAAACAAAATCTTTTTTTAATTGTTCAGTTACTTGTTGTACATGTGTGTTTAAGGCTTATTATTGCTATTGTAATAATCTGAAGGACATCATATATATACACATGTTTTTTTAAGCTTTTGCAGGTACTTACATGTGTGCTGTTCAGTGTTAAAGTTGTAGCAACGTTTCAGCAGAATCTCTTCTGCCATCATCAGGCTCTGTATGATATAGATGATACAGAAGCCTGATGATGGCAGATGAGATTCTGCTGAAACGTTGCTACATTTAACAGCACTACAATGACGTGGGATAATACCCGAAGGAAGCTGAACAGCGCGCACACACACACACACACACATATATATATACATATATATATACACACATATATATATACACACATGTATATATATATGAGATACCAAATTTATGAACAGTTAGTTGAGCTAAATTAGTTTTAGATTGAATGTAGCCCAGGGTTGGTTAAATTTATGCTTCTTAAATTAGTAATAGTTTATTGCAGGACATAGAAATAAGGAATAAGGTTCCCCTCAACACATGCTCAATCTATAAAATGATCTAATTGCAGAATTAATTTTCTGCTTTTCTGGCTGTAAATCCTGATTTTCTCATAAACTTCAGCAGCAGCCAATTTTAGAGCAATACTCTCAAATTCTTTTGTTGTTGAGGTTGTTAAACAAGGAATCAAATTGTTGAGGTTGTTAAACAAGGAATCAAAACCATCAGCAATATTGCCACAATTTATAAGGAGATTTTAAAATGAGATACTATGTTGCACAATGAGATCCCTGATTTTAGTCTCAAGGATATGTGTGACCTTCACTCCTATGCAACTTGAGAAGCTCCCAGAGAGCAGCATTTTCCACCCCATCTGACAAACTGACAAATGGATTGTTTTTGTACCATCTTCTCCTCCCGGCAGAACCATGTTGCCAAGGAAGAGATGCGAAGCTCTGAGGAGAAGGCCTTAGCATTATGTGAGCCCCCAACCTCGGCAACCCCCCGTACAATGCGTCTTGAACGTATGACTCAAGCATTAGCTCTACAGGCTGGAGCACTGGAAGATGGCAGGGACCTGAGGACCAGGTAATTGCAAAACCCTACTGGGTCTTGGGGTGAGGAATGGCAGAACTGAGGTAGAGCATTCAGTGCAGGGGCTGGCTTTTATGTTTAAGGATGTGGCAGAAAGGAATGAACAGGCCAGACAGTTGGGTATCTTGCCTGAAAGAGGCCCAAAGCTGAGTTCCTCAACCTGGACAGGTAGATTTATTGCAATTGTACATAATTGGGCTTAATTATATTAGAATAAAGTGTCAAATTCCAACTTCTAGACTCAAAACTGTTGCTTTATTTGAATTGCAAAGTTCAACCAAAATAAAGGTGCATTGGATGTATTCTCCACCATGAGTTATTTGTAAAAATGATAAAGGAAAAACAGATAAAATACATAAAATATAATGTTATGACATCACAGACTTACAATGAACAGGAATAATGGTAGGTTAGAATCAAGCTTATAGTCATTTAATTTTTTATTTATTCATATTTAAGAACTGCCCATCTCCCTCACAGGAGTCAGTGTACGATAATTTTTTTAAAGCATAAAACACTATATAAAATTTAAAACAAGCAAGGAATGTTATAAATTAATTAATTAAGGATGGGGGAAGGGCTTTCAGTTCTGGTCTTCCAGTTTCTCTTCCTGGCTGGCCACATATAAATGCAAACGCTCAGGGGTCAGTGATGGGTCGCTTCAATTCTCTCACTCTCAGCTCAGTGGAGATCTAACCATCATCCTCTCTGAACATTCCCACTGACCAGTGGGAGGGGCACAAGACTCACTACCCCTATTTGCCCTGACTCTCACTCAGGAAAAGAATGAATATAACTACATATGCAGCAACACCAACTCTTGGGCCTCCACCATGTGTCCCTCTCCTTTGAGTGGAAGACCCACCATTAATATACTGGAGGAGCTCCTGCCAGGGGCACAGAATCTGCATTCCTGTCCAATCTGTAGGAGAGCTTTGGTGATTGTCCTTAATGGAGGCTGGTGTGGGCCCATCCACCAACTGGGCTTCTGTGGTCTGATACTGGCTCAAAGTCATTTGTTCAGCTACTTTCCCAAGTGCCTGCAGCAGTGCAGTGGTTCCTGTGCCTGGCTGTGCAGTTACTCCTTGGGCCCCAATTGCTCTTGGAACCAGCATATTAGCTGTATATCAGGCTGGCCACTTTATTGCTGTTTGAACTGATCATTACCTACTTCTCCAGCAAGCTCCTCAGCTGATCTGCAGGCATCCACCATCAGCTTTGCTCCTTGCTTACCTTTGCCAAATCACTGAACTCCCTAGCCACTGCTTACCTGTCCAATGAATTGTTCCAGGGATCAGACAGTTATTTAACTCTTCCTCTGGATGTTTAGTAATTCAGTTTGTTCCCCAGCTGATCCTGGCCCTCAGATACCAAGTTATGCTGTGCTGTCACCCAGCTGATTGCCGCCACTACCACTCAGCTATTCCTGATGGCTTCAATATTCCTTGGCATTTCCTGGTGGTTCATCAGCTGGGCTTGGTAACAAATTCCAGGCAAACAGTTGTTCTCCTACTCCACCGGCACCAAGTTGATTATCGTTGCTACTGCTCAGCTGTTTCCAGCAGCTTTGTTCTTCCTGGCATCTTATGGATAGAGCTTGTTGGCTTGGTAGATCAATATTTCTCGCCAGTTTGATTTTAATTCTTCGAGGCATCATATCCTAAAGCTCAGGAGACCCAGGAAAAGCTCTCATCATAAAGCAGGCATAACAAGCAGGCACCCCATAAAGTAGGTAGCTGAACAGGCAACAAGTTTAATGAAAATATATTTCTGTTTTTTTCCATTGCCTACTTATATTCCACTGAACTCTGTGCAAAACCTATTAATTGAACATATAAAAACTATACATTAAAGGAAGGAAGGAATGATTGAACATACATTCATACATAAATTACCATTTATTGATTTTTCTTGGTTTTAGCTGCCTAATTTGGGGCTTTCAAAACAAATTGTTTTTATTTTCCTAAAGTATTGGAAATCCTTGGCTGACCTACTAAAGACCTCCCTAAATTCTAATACTAGATACCAACCAGCTGCTTCTGACTATATAGAATGGCTGAAATTGTGCTGAGAGCTTCTAGAAAATATCTGTTTTGAAAACAGAATTAGTTGCTAAAGAAAAAGAGGCTATAAAGCGAAGTTTTGAATAAAAGATTGTGGGGTATATAGACAAAGCAGAACTTTTAAGGTCTGAATTCACTCAAGACATTTACATACAGACTTTAGTTTATATACCATACTATGCCCAAATAAATAAACATGGTTATAGTTGGGGTGAGATTCAAATTTTTTAACAACTGGTTCTGTGGGCATGGCTTAGTTGGTGGGCATGGCTTAGTAGTCATGTGACTGGCTGGTTTGGCCAACTCAACCTCACTCACATTGAGGCATGCATCTCCTCACCTGGCCTCTCATGACTGTGGGGATGCTGCAACAGTCATAAGTGTGAAAAATCATCATAAGTCACTTTTTTAGTGCCATTGTAACTTTAAATGGTCACTGCACACAAGCAAAGTACCAGCAAAGGAGGGGAAAAAACTCCAGAGATGTTCCTGAGACAGGAAGTCTAGTCCTGCCAAGAATGTAATAAGGATTAATGGAGAGGCAGTTTCTGTAAGCAACACCAGAATGTTTCCTTCCTGCCTTCCTTTAGGATTAGGCCAGTAATTTCTTCTAACAACCGGTTCTCCAAACTGCTTAGAATGTTAAGAACCAGTTCTAGCGAATAGGTATGAACCTGTAGAATCCCACCTGGTTATAGTGTCACCTTATATGCTTAGATCTTAGTTGACTCTTCAAGAACACTAATCTACCTGTTTTGTCTTAGATTAGAATGTTATACCAACCCAATCCAGGAGGCAATTTTAATATTGGGACAATTTATTGCTGTCCTTTTTCATATGCCGTCCGTATAGTATTTCTAATTCTGATTCTTTCCTTTGTTACAGTCTGGGGACAGATGGCACGAATAGCAGTCAGGATTCCCTACACAAGTCCACCAAGAAGAAAAGCATCAAATCTTCCATTGGGCGTCTCTTCGGCAAGAAAGAGAAAGGGAGGCTGGGGCAGTTGGGCCGTGAGTCCCCCTCACTTGGTATGCTTTCCCCACCCACAGACTCAGTTTGATCTTTTTTTCTCCCACTAAAACAAGACCCACTCCTTCCTGTAAATATAATTCTATATCTAAATCCTGGTGACCAAAGCCTCTGTTTGGAATTGTAATCCAACACATCTGGAGCATATCAAATTCATAGCTTGGCTTTTCTATCTCTTGTCAAAAACACTCTAACAATTAAGAAAAAAAAACAACCTCTTGCCTTTCTTGAGATCCTCGCCCTCGCTCCCTTTAATTTTTGGTTGAGCTGATCTTACTGGAATGAGCAACATGGATCCTGCACAAAGATTCTGCTATCTCCAGTCTGTGAGTTTCATCACATGGAGAAGTAGCTGCACAGCAATTCTCTCTTGAAAGTTAAGGCAGTTAATGGCGACCATGATGTGTTTTTCTTTCTTCCTGTTTAATTGTCCACCTTTCTTGACAGCTGGGACACCATCTGATGAGATGTCACCTGCAGACCCCCTGGGCCTTTCCAAACTTTCAGGACCTGTGGACAAGGATCGTAGGAACAAAAAGAAGTAAGAATGGGGATGTAGAGGACTGTTAGAAATTCCATAGTTTTTCACCTGCAAGACTCCAAACTTAGCCTGGCTTGTGAAGTCACTGGGTGGTACCTGGAGGAAGCAGTACTACACTTTGACCAGTCCCACACTTGTCTTTGAATGTTAAACTGGTTGACATGCAGGCACCTATTTATTTAGCATATGGTCCATCATACATGGACTTGCAATATAAACATTTCATCTAGATTAATAAATCACAATGAAATATAAATGTTAAAAATATCTATATTCAAATACCAATATTTAGGCCATCTAACCATTGAACTACAGCATTATTTATATGAAAAAATCATTATTTTAATAATCAGCATTATTATTGGACCAGTATATGTGGCATACAGTTTGACATGGAATCCCGCAATCACCTGAGAGGAGGATACTATTTATATAATGGCTCCTGGCAGATGCTGTGTGAAGTGCAAATCCTATTCAGGATTTGAATTGTCCATTGCTGGCATGATAGTTCCAAAGCCTGGCAGCTTTTTTGTGGAATCATTCATGTTTTCCTATATTTGGGTGTTCAGGGACCCATTTGGCTTTCCATTGGGAATCAGTGTTAAAATTGTTGAACAGGTGTGCAAATGCCAACGGGGCTTCCTGGGTTTGAATCTTCCTGCTGATAAACAAGGAAAGTCAGTATGCACCAGTAGGAGTGAATTTTTCGTAATTTTTCTGAATTCTTTCACAAGTAGCATCTTGCCTTTGTGAAGCTGGCAGTGCTATATGGCTCAGAACAGGAAGACAGAAAGTTAGAGAGGTTTTAATACATCCACTTATAATCCTCATGGTGTCTTTGAGTCTGGTGTCTAGCTTACTAGTATGGCAGCTGTTAAGCCGTAAAGGGGCATAGTATTCTGCTGTGGAGCAGCCATAGTGTTAATGACCTGAGAATGGCAGCTGAAACCCCCATTTAGTTCCACATAATTTCTGAAGTATATTGTTCCTGGTATTGATTTTTGTCACCATATTCCCTAGATGTATGTTAAAGGAGAGAGTCCAGTCCAAAGTTATTGCAAGAGTCTTTGGGTGTTGGTTAAAGGGGAGTATGCTGTTGTTTAAGTACACCTTTATATGCTAATTTGTTAAGGTGGAACCACATAGTTACTGTTTTGCCATGCTAGGAATAAGCCTCCAGTCTGTGAATAATTTTCCTAAAATCTTGAATACTTTGTACAGGAGGCTACCTACCAGCTCCATGTGTTTTTCTTGTTTTCTATGGGCAAATAATCAGCACATCCAAATTAAATATATATAAATTGAATTGTGTAAGTGCCATTACAGAGTCTTGTGATAGACCATTGCTTAATCTTACCTTACTTATATTGTCCCCATTATTATCTGAAGGACCTTTCACTCAGATGTTATTAATTACTTGATAGAGACTTTTGAAGGGCATAATACAGCAGTGTTATACAACTTTGTATAATAATTTGTTATACTGGGTCATATACTGCACAGTTAGTTCTCCAAAATGGTGTGGTTTTTAGGCCTTGTAGAAGTTCTGCTTCAATATAGCATGTTAGACTTAGCACCTGATCCACACAGTTCTGGTTTGGTTGGAAACCAGCTTGTTCTATGGGCAGATGTTCATCTGTTATAGAACTATCTTGTTTAATCTTTCCACAAGTTTGGAACTGAAGCTCAAAAGAACTTTGGGTGGTAGCTTACAATTCTATCTTGTGATTTGTCATGTCTAAGAAGTGATATTATTTTAGTTTTTTTTAAACTCTGCTAGCAGGAAAACTATTTGAAAACTACATCCAATTCCATGTGCGCCTCTTGGTGTTATTAGGAATTCTGGATGAATGCCATCGAAGCCTGGTGCTTTCCTTGTTTCAGGCTATCAATGGCAGTTTCAATTTTTTTTTAATAGAAAAGGGACAAGAGTACTTAGAATGCGTTGAATCACTGAAAAGCTGAAAGTGCTTTCTTGATGAAAGTGGAATGTCCCTTCACCCTTGGTGCTTTTTGAGAGAGATACGACTTGAGAAGCTATTAGATCAGGCATTACATTGGGTGTTTGTTGTGCAGGTTGTCCAGCTTCACTCAGTTTCCTTAATAGGTTCCTGTTGGATTTGCTGAAATTTAGTGATTCTGTGCATTGTTTCCATATCTTACATTGAGTTGCATCCAAGCTGTGTAAGAGATCATTGGGGATCTCCAGATCACTGCTGTGTAGGAAGATCTGATAGTCTTTTAGTCTCTTCATTCCATCCTGGGATTTATTGTCTTCTGAACTGTCAAGTTACATATTTCTTTTTGCCAGGGCAGGCATAGGAAAATTGAGGATCAGAAGGAAAAACAATCTTGGGATTTTCAGAAGTTATTCCCCCCCCCCCCNCCCCCCCCAATTCTCTCTTATTTCTGTATTTTCTGTTCACAGGCATGAGCTGTTAGAAGAAGCTTGTCGACAAGGGTTGCCTTTTGCTGCCTGGGATGGACCTACTGTTGTCTCATGGCTGGAGGTAAACAGCATGGATGAAAAGTCAGGTTCTGGGAAGATGGTTACTTGCATCCCAATCATGAACTCTGCACCATGAGTAAATTATACAAACTCCTTTTCTGGTTTGTTTAGCATAGTATACAAATTAGGTTCCCTGATCTCATTATTTAAAATAAGCCAAGAATTCAAAACCAAGATCAAACCTTGACTTTTAGCTGTGGTTTAATTGCAGGGGGAGCCATTAGAACCCCTAGTTTATATGAGATGTTCAATGAATAATGGAAGATGCATCTGAGATTGTTTTAGCTGTGTCCCCTGGCACAAGCCATATAGGATCAATTGTGCTTTCCATAAAACTTCCTTAAAAATTTGTTTTAACATCAAGCATAAATCAGCAATTTTTATCACAAAAAGTATAAAACTGCACCTCATGTTACATAGAATCTTTCCACTGTTTGTAAAGTAACAAGGCAGAAAGGCACGCAGAGTTGGACTGGACTGAAATTCAATGAATGTTATTTGGAATTTTTCCTTCTTTTTTCTATTCATTAAAACAGTCTGTATTCTACTTGAACCTAAAAAAAGTTAATTGTTGCTTTAATAGAGCAGAGGATTTTTTAATGCTATTTTTTTCAAGTACTTTTTGAAGCAGCCACAAGTTTCAGAGAAAAAGATTGCTTTTTTATTATATGCAGTATCTCATCAAGATTAAAGATTGCATGGAACATGGATCTGTGAACTTCTTCCCACCCCAGCACAGGCAGTGAACATCAAATCCCTCCTGTTGACAGTGAATTAAAGGGCAACATTAAAGGGCAGCAATTTCATGGAAATTCCACCAGGGCCAAATGAGACCATAGGTTAGGGATTGATTTTGTTGTATCTGCTTAACCTCTCTTCCCGTTTACTCTGGCAGCTGTGGGTGGGCATGCCAGCCTGGTATGTGGCTGCTTGCCGTGCCAACGTCAAGAGTGGTGCCATTATGGCCAACCTGTCTGACACAGAAATCCAGCGAGAAATTGGCATCAGTAATCCTTTGCACCGACTTAAGTTGCGCCTTGCCATTCAGGAGATGGTTTCCTTGACCAGTCCCTCAGCTCCTTCTACTTCGCGTACAGTAAGTGATGGGTTCTGTATACACTGCCTTTTGCTGGGCCTTCTCTTGACTAGCAGGGAAACTGACAGCTTTCTGCTTTCTCTATTTGTTAAGATTCACAACTGCCTCTTTCCTCTCCTCTCTCTTTTCCCCTTTACTATTCTTGCTAGTCTACTGGAAATGTGTGGATGACACATGAAGAGATGGAATCTCTCACAGCCACAACAAAGCCAGTAAGTGTTACTGCTATGGGTCCTGTCCCTCAAATCAGCTGCCTTTCCTCCAGGGTTCCATGTTGTGGCTGTATCCAGGATCTTATATTGCAGTTTCCTCTGCGTGATTCTATATGTATGCATGATTAGAAGATTAGATGGCACAAACTTTGCGTGCATCTTGTCAGTAGCTTTCCTATCCAAGTTTTCTTCCTTTTATTGATTTGGCAGGAAATCCATGCTTAGGGACAACGTTTGGTGTAAGCGCTCTAGTTTCTTTTTATATTTGGAAGAACTAATAATAAACATTAATTCAGTGTAGGCCAACCTTTTCTGACTAGTGCCCCATCTTGAACTAATCCAGTGTTTTTCAACCTCAGCAACTTTAAGACTTCAACTTCATGCTAGCTGGGGAATTCTGAGAATTGAAGTTCACAGATTTTAAAGTTGCTGAGGTTGAGAAACACTGAACTAATCTATCATTCCATGTCCCCTTGGGAATTCCTTGAAAACTGCAGTGGGACTATGGGATCTTCATGGTTGCCAATTTTTATTTTTTTTTAAAAAAACATCCTATCATGGAGTGAAACCATCTGAAATAATATGCTTGGTCTATTACCTGAAAACAAGAATGACAACATAAGTAATTTATAGAGCGGAGTAGAGTAGTCACTCTTTCTTGAGCTCATGTGATTGGCTCCTTGAATCTTAATTTCCCCGAGGATTCTGCAAATGCTTCTGTTTGGAGACCGGATGTCCAGATGCAGTAAAATGAATCAGTGGAGAAGATTATACTGGTTCACATTGTAGGAGACCTTTTTATTGGAAGAGAGTAAGAAGAAATGGTGTAGCCGAGGGGTCACTAACCTTTTGGACCTCAGGGACCACTAAGTTCATAATTTTAAATCCTGTGGACCACTAATATGCATTTTTAAAAAGATAAATAGTATTTAGTGCAATATAAAAAAATGCAAATAATTTTTCTGTGGACCACCAAAATTTTCTTGCGGATCACCAGTTGGTGTAGCCCAATTCCCTCCCTTTGATGCTAGGCTTTTTTTCCTTAAGACTCACTTTTTTTGCATGTCAATAGCTGGATTCATTGGTTAATGTAATGGGATCTATACCCCTCACCCATCTCTTTTTATTGCATGTGTAGATTTGTATAAGATCAGCTGGAAATTGCTTACCACAATGGAGACATTTCCATTAGCTTTGAACTACTGTGATGTGTGTTTGTGGGAAAAAAAAGTACATCTCAAGATTGCCTTAATGATTCCTTTCTACTTTCCTTCTTGCTTTCCATTTAATCACTATACAGGAGACAAAGGAAATCAGCTGGGAGCAGGTATGGGCGGGATTCACATGCTGACTGTCTTAATTTGCGTGTGTTTCTATGTATTTATTTCCTTTTATAGTAGAGAGTAGGGCTGAAGCTAAAAGAACTTGCATTTCATTAAGTGAATGGACGATATGATTAGAATGTTATGTGCAGCTAAATGATTCAAAGTGAAGGGAAAATAGTTGCATCAAGAACATGCTTCTTACAAATTGCTCTTAAATCTGTGCTGAAATGCATAACTTAAATTCAGTAGAATTCTTTTAGCTCTAATAGATGTATGTTATGTGTCACTGTGTGTATGTGAGGAAACTCTCTATAAATATTTGTTTAAGTAGAATTATTTACTCAGACACATCTGATATTTATTACAGTAATCAGAGATTGTGCCAATGTTGGAAGAGAAAAACAATTATATGAATCTTTTTGATTCCCTCCATTTGTTTTGTCCTGCTTTCCACTTATTATGGTTATCTATCCCCTGCTTCTGTATCTTCTGATGGCCAACTATGATTAGGTGAGGAAGTATCTTGTCTGAGGACAGCTGCATGAATTAACTAGAAGAAGTTCTCTTGTTCTGTAAATAAGTGAAGAGGAAAAGGGTATCTTGAAACACCCCCCCACCCCCCTGTGGTGGCTGGGAAAAATATTCTTCCCTGGCTATTTAAATACCTATAATTTAAGAAGATTTTGAAGAAACTGGAACTGATTCAGAGAAAGGAACGGAAGATAAACAATAAAAAATCTGGAAATTAAAACTTGGTAAAAGAGATGAGAGAAATATAACATCCTTCAAGTAGCTACAGGACTGTTACATAGAAGATGGCTAAGATCTATTCTCTGTTGTGTAAAGATACAGAATAGTGGTTTTAAATTGTTGAATGTAGGGAAAAGATCCTAGCAAGAAAAGCAGTTCAACAATTGAGCCAATTATTTATCTGATGATTTCTCTTCCCTGGATCGATATATGTACAGGCTAAGCAAAACACCTCTTTTTGATGCTTTTAGTTTTTATTCCTCTTCTGAGCAATGGGTTGAATTCACTGTCTCCTACCTCTATGCTTCTGTTATTACAGCCTTCACACTTGTGACCCCCCATCTAGAGGCTACTGCTTTCCATAGTAAGATTTCAGACTAAGAATAAATGTTAGAGTTTCACAAAAAGGGGATTTCATATCAGATCCCAGATTAGAAAATTATTCAGTACTGGATCCTGACTGGAAAATTGTTCTTTCAACTAAGCTGCTTTTTTCTGCTTTTGTGTAAGATTTTTTACACTACTATTCTGTGACTCATTGCTGGGATTTTACATAGTAATAAAACATAATTTTATTCATAAAAATGATAATCATAATGATTTGTTAGATAAACAATTCCTGGGCTCACATGGCACAAATCGAGCAACATTTGATAGAGCACAGTATCTGAAGCCTGCCGCTGAGTCAGATCTACAGTCCGTTTGCGTCAATACCATCTGGATTGCAGATAGCAGCAATGTTTTAAGATTTCTTATATCCATAGTAAAGGGTACCGAATTTAAAAATAATTCACCAATTCCCCAAATATATTTTAAAAGAAGCATTTATCAGGCAAAAGCTAACAGCTAAATTGTTATGTTGATGAAATGGAATAATTTTAACTTACCATTTGGAATACAAAAATAACATGAAAAAAATCATTTTTGGAAGGTATATTACATTTGGAATGCCATCAAGGAAAGATTCCGTGATGTACAACTTCTAATAAGAGAACAGTCTTCCCAGTTACACTTCCTTATTTCCCAGAAGCTTGGCAGGGAGAAAAAAATTCTCATGGGTGATATCTAGAAAAGGCTGCATTAATGTGAAAGTGCCTACAGCAAGACAAAAGACACAGGCAAATTCACACAGTAAAGGAAGATAATATATAAACATACATCAACTCTAAAGTCTTTTCCATTTTATCCTCATAACAGTCCTATGAAACATTGACTTGCCCCAAGTTCACAGAAAGATATTTGGCCTGATATCTCAATAGTTACTGGAATTATCTGAACTGAATATTACAAATGAATGGATATGGATTTATAGCAGATGCTCAAATATTGCAGGAACAAGAAAATAGAAAAAAAAACCTGCAGTGCAGATCTTCAGTATATGGAAGGAAAGAGAGCGCATATTTTTTCACCCAGATGTTTTGCTAACCAGAGATGCTTAACCAAGTCAGATGCATTTAAATAGCACATTAAGCTTGGTTACTGTACACTTTGGCCTGTCCTTGGTGGTTTATATATTGTGAATCCCCCCAAAAGTAGGCTAATTCAGTGATTGGATTAGGTTTATTATATAAATACAAGATTTAAGGTTCTCCCTTTTCTGCTTTTTCAGATCCTGGCATATGGAGATATGAACCATGAGTGGGTGGGAAATGATTGGCTGCCCAGTCTGGGCTTGCCTCAGTACCGCAGCTATTTCATGGAGTCTCTAGTTGATGCCCGGATGTTGGACCATCTCAACAAGAAGGAACTACGGGGCCAACTCAAGATGGTGGACAGCTTCCATAGGTGAGAAGAGCAAATGACTTGAGCCTTCCATGTGAAAGAATAGGTTCATGTTACTGACATAACTTACAGCACTGTGTTTGTGAGGCATACATCCATATATGTGTGCAAAGTCTGTAATTTCAACCAAATATAACATTCTTTATTATTGTTCATCCACTTACAAAAGATTCTGGAATTGAAGTTTCATGTGGATATTAAGATTAAAGCTGGGAGAAGTTGCCTTGAATATCACCTGCTCTTCTTAGCCATAAAATGGAACACTTAGAACTGAAATCTTCAAAGAAAACCTTGGTACAAACAACATGGGAACTGAAAATTTACCAGGATACCCTCTGTTACTTAACTTGGATCCAACATCATCATCCTCTTGGGCATCTGCTGCAATCCTGTTTTTTTTTAAGCAAGATCATTCTCAATGATGCAATTAAGAAATGCACAGTAGACAATGGATATAATGATCTTGCAGGAACACTCTTTAGATAGACATACATACATACACACACATACATACATACATACATACATACATACATACATACATACATACATACATATATATATATATATATATATATATATATATATATATATATATATATATATATATATATACATATATATATATATATTTGCTTGCTTCAGAATACGGTATGTCAACATGCTCTATTTTGTGGTCTTTCTGTTCAGTGGAGGTCTGGATTTTGTCCTAAAGTCCTGCCCTGCTGCACTCCCAATCAATGCTGGAACTGAGGGAAAGCATTTCGATTTCTACCCTGTGCTCAAAGAAGTGTCTGCTGAATGTGGAGTTTTCGTCAAAATGTGCAGAGTGGCATTGGAATGCAAGCTCCACCTCTTATATACATGTGTGCAATATCACAGTGCATGTACAGAAGGGGTAGAGTTTGCGTCGCAATGTTGCAACACACGTTTCATCATTTGACTCCCTTCCCCCAACAAGTCGATGCCTCTTTTTAGGAAATTGAATGGGAACTCCAACTCCATGATCAAGCTACCTAGTATTAATTAGTACTACTGCTGCACTGCACTTACCAACTCCACCAGCCCTTGCGAACTTAATAGATGATCCAGAGTGAGCCATTTGCCATTTCTCTGGTGTAACTTATGATATATCTTCCAAGGGTGAGCCTTCATTATGGAATCATGTGCCTGAAACGTCTTAACTATGACCGAAAGGAACTGGAAAGAAGACGAGAGGAGAGTCAGAATCAAAACAAAGGTAGATATAGATGAGAAAAGATAAGACCATAGGTTGCCATTGAGCAGCATCTACAAATCTGAACTGGGGAAAGTAAATAAGGGACGGCAATGAAATAGCTAGAGTGGGTGGATCATAGGACTGAATTTGGTGCTAAGCTTGTCTCTTCCCTTCCCCTCCCCATCCCTTTTTAGATGTGATGGTGTGGTCCAACGAGCGTGTGATGTGCTGGGTGCAAATGATTGGGCTAAAAGAGTTTGCCAACAACTTAGTTGAAAGTGGGGTGCACGGAGCCCTCCTGGCCCTGGACGACACCTTTGATTGCAATGACTTGGCCCTGCTGCTGCAGATCCCAACCCAAAATACACAGGTCAGGAGTAAGCATAGGGAAGTGGATAGCCGGGGTGGGGTGTGGGAGAGAATCAAGCAGTCATGAGCTGTGCTTAATGCTTTCATGTGAAGAAGAAAGGAATCTAGAACCTTTTTCAGTGTAGCAATAACCTCCAGGTTTTAATGCTTGTAGTATGAGAACTAGGCCTCTGACTTCAGTCATAAACTCAAAATTCCCCCAATTTTTCTTTCTGAATTCTTGATTGACATCTTATTAAATGTTCGTGAAAGGTCTGTTGGGAGGGAACATGTACACATTGGCAATTTTTGTTCATTATTCAATTGCTTTGATTTTTATTTAACTGGAATTGCCTGGGAACCATGGGCATTATGTATATTCCTAAGTCGCATCACACTGTCCTAGCAATTGCACCCCAAGGCCCTTTTTCTCCATTCCTTAATATTTTTGGAGAAAGGAAAAAAGTGGAGGGCCGAAGGGAACACTGCGCTTTACAGAACAACAAAGGAATGGAAAGGAAGACTAAAATAATCTACTTAAAAAAAAAAAAACTCCTNGAATGGAAAGGAAGACTAAAATAATCTACTTAAAAAAAAAAAAACTCCTAGGCTCGGCAGATTTTAGAAAAAGAATTTGGAAACCTCATCACCATGGGAACCGACCGGCGACTGGATGAGGTGAGTTCTCCTTTCACCAGAGTCTCTAATCTTAAAAGACATCCTCATGCTTTGCTGTTGGCCCATATTTGTTACACTTTTATTTCTAGGATAGTGCCAAGACCTTTAGTCGTTCCCCATCTTGGCGGAAGATGTTCCGGGAGAAAGACCTCCGTGGTGTTAGCCCTGACTCAGCTGAGATGTTGCCGGCCAATTTCCGCACAGCCTCCGTGGCCTCCATTACCTCACCCGGGGTGCAACTTCGTAAGATGCAGCCAGAGGGTATATAGGCACAACTCTTAGGCTTTCTAAGCCTGTGTTCTGAACTGAAGCACACAATGGCAGGAGAGGGAATCATGTTTCTTTAATTTCCATTTATTTATCAAAATATTCTTTGGGCAATTTATCCAGTACAAACATAAAGGTTCTTTAAAGTCAAACTTAATTCCTAATGGACATATTTATATGATTTTCATAATAATTATATAGAAATAATTTGTTTGCTTTTTCTCCCAGGAATTATTTTCAACTGTTCAATCTAGCTTACAACTCTGAGATTCTCTGGAAGTCATCCCTCCAATGATTTCCAGAATCCCTCCAATATTAAACTTCCCTGGACTTGCTTAGCTTTCAAATCCAGACAATGACAGTTAAGTACTGCCATCTGGTGAAAATGCTTATAAAAAAATAAAAGAATAAAACATAAAATTAGAAGCTTCCTGCTGTCAGGAAAGTATGTTATTTTTTGCCCATTCTCTATCCCCAAAGTAATAAGGAATAGAGTGTTCTCTTTTTCTGGAACTTATTCCTTTTTAATTGAGATTATAAAATACAGATGAAAAGAAAAGTAATAGGACAATGGAGAATAAGAAGAAAGGAAAAGGAATAACCTCAAATTTTTAATTTAAAACTTAACAAGAAAGACTTTTCTATAACAACAATTTAATCAGCAAAACACAAAGCCAAGATTTTATTTTATTTTTTCTATCTCAACCACAAAGTCCAGAAGCAGTTTCCTGGTAGAAACAAAATTGAATATATTCTTTTCTCTAATTAAAACACTTAATTTTATCATTTCTGCTAGCTCCATCATATTTTTTATCCATTCCTCTATCGTGGGAGTTGATGTATCCTTCAATTTCTATGCATAAAGATTTCTCACTGTGATCAGGAAAAAAAAATCAATTGCACATATTTCCTTGTCATTATCACAACAAATTAATCTGGGAGATGGGAAATTTATGATTCTCTCTACTACTACACACAACAGCCTTCGCCAGTGTAGTCATTGGTGACAGATGCTGGGAATTCTGATTCAGTAACAGTCTGAAAGGCTGCAGGTTTTTCAATGTTATTGTGTATATTTGTGAAAAATGCATTTGTTATCTGTACTGCATTATACTGCCAAAAACCACTGTCTTTGACAGGAACCATTGTGGGACTCTTGTAACATAAAACTGTTTAGGATAAAATGAACAATCTTTTAGTTGTTGAAAGAAACAGTTCATCTTCCTGGAAAGCCTACCAATCCCAGTTGCTTGAACAATGACACCAAATGAGTGGAGCTGCTTTTTTCCCTTATGTTTACTGAGAGGAGCCAATGTTTAAAAAGCAGCCTCAGCCCTTATATTTCAATATTCATGAATTTCCTAATATAGAACAATGAGGAAAGATGAGACTTGTCAACAATAATGGCCAGGGTGAGGACCGCATGATGTGACATTGCACATTATCTGTGGGTTAGGAAGAGAAAACATAGACCAGTAGTGGCTAACATTTTTGGGCTCCTGTGCCAAAAATGTAATGTGCATCCGTCCCCCCCACCACCACCTATGCATGCGCACACAACTCCCCCGCCACCCCTTTACTTGCACTGCACCTGACAGCTGATTTTTTGGCTGGTTTGAGGCCTTTTTCAGTCACCCAGAGACTTGGAAAAAGCCTCTGCAAGGCTTTTCAGGTTTGGGAGGCCAAAAAAGGCCTCAAACCAACCAAAAATGTCAGCTGTGAGGTGCACGCATGCAGAGCAGGTAGGTTGCCTGCAGCTTGCATGCCAGCACAAATGACGTGCCATAGTTTCGCCATCACGGATACAGGCTGTTCCTTTGGCCTGCAAAAGGGGTAAAGGCATTAAAAGTTCAGGACATCTTTGACTAGTCAAGAAGTCATTTTTAAAGCTCTGGTGGATATATTTATGAATGCCTTCCTCTCCTTTTTTTTTTTCCTCAGGGAACTCATTAGGTAGCCAACGGACAGACAGTATGTCAGTGAGAACATATTCCTGTTAATGCCAAGATGGAGCAGGTAGGCTACTGCTTAATAAGACATAGGACACCCCACAAATATGCAATGCAAAATACATCCATGTGGTGTGACTATGTCCAAAGGATGGATTAGCATAGTTTGAATTCTGATCTTTCTTTTTTATTTAAAAATAAAACAGTTCAACAACATAAAGTAATCTAGAAGGAATCTGGCCAAAAAGGTTTCTCCAAAATGTGTTTAGTGAGAAAATACAATAACCAGAACCCAATAATTGTCATGGATCATTGTTATTGGGATTCTGTTATATCCCAGTATAATAAGTCAGTTGTTTCAAATAAAAGACACACCCTCAAAATGAAGAAAAACATGTTCTTTTCTACTGGCAACCGTCCACATTTAAGCTAAGAGAATAATCCATTGGATCTAGCCCACTTTTGAGAACTACATGAATATATTTGCATTGTTTTCTTGACATCAATCTGATCATGTTGGTTGTTGCTGTGTTCTGAGGTTAAAGCCCCTGAGCTAATCTATGTCTCTTGGATTTCCTTATTCCCTGTCATCCAATTATTAATCAGGTCTGACTCTTAGTTTTTTAAAGCTCTACCAAAATTAATTAGGTACTGCCCAGTGCTGATTCTATTGCTGTTGGGTAGCAGA
The DNA here is from genome assembly GCA_004320025.1 of Laticauda laticaudata. Classification (NCBI taxonomy): domain Eukaryota; kingdom Metazoa; phylum Chordata; class Lepidosauria; order Squamata; family Elapidae; genus Laticauda; species Laticauda laticaudata. Next base: position 25,077 of record BHFT01024752.1, on the reverse strand, counting down.
GGCCTTTTCAGTGAGGAATCAACAAATAGAAATCTATTTTTTTTCATTTACTTTTCTAATAATTTTGTAAATTATTTGCTTCCCAGTCTTCAGGTTCTCATTGCCATTTTCCAGTCTCTGACAGTCATGAGTAAGAGAATGGTAGTGTACACAATCTTGTATAATATTCGTGAATTATGGGATGGTTTAATCTAGCTGCTGGCTAGCAGTTTGGGATTGTTGATTTTGGATCTTGGCACTGAGAATCTTTGTTGCTATTGAGAAGAATAGATTGCATTGTCTCTCAACACTGTTTTTTGTATATAATCTTTATTAAAATTTTAAACAAGAAGATAAAGCTAACACAAACTAATATAAAATGAAAAAAGAAAGACATTAAAGAAGCAAAAAATGCAAGAAAAAAATTGAAAAACAGAAAAGAAAGAAAGAAAAATAATATAACAAAGTGTCTTCTGATATTCTTCACAGTAGTTATAAGTACAAATATATTTTAACCTCTCTAAGTTACATCATATTACTCTTCTTTCTATAATATATTGTGTCTAATCATCAAAACTATAAATTGTAGATTTTTATTTTTATGGGAAAAAATTTATAAGTAGCCTCCAATCATCAATAAATGCAGATTTTTTTTTTGGTCTAAACAAATCAATTTAACTGTCTCTCAACAACATTTATAATGATGATAACAAACAATTCTAGACAGTAAAAGCTGCAGATTAAAAATGAATACTTTTTAAAAATCATAGAACAAGTGTGTCAAACTGGATTTCTTCGAGGGCTAGATCAGCATTGTAGTTCTCCTCTATGGAGAAGGGGAGGCAGGGGCGGCTGTGGGGGAGCAGGATGGATGTCTCCTGCAGTACCCTGCCAGCCAAAATGGGACACAGGGGGTCTGCACGCAGCCTACTTGCACCTCATTTTCACCCTCCATGGCCTCTTTGCTGTCCGTTTCTCAGCCTGTTTTTGGGGCCATCTGGGGCCATTTTTGGGGTCATTTTGGGCCGGAAGAGTGCTGCAGGAGGCCATGAAGAATGAAAATGAGGCCTGGGGGGGGGGCACATGCAGGCCATTTTGGCTACCAGAGGCACCCTGGGCTGGTCCTTTGTTATTTCCAGGCCGACTCCACAGGCTGGATTTAAGCTTCCTGCCAAAGGCACTGCAAAAATATTTTTTGGCTTTCTTGACTGAAATTTTTAGTATTCCTTTATTTCTATTTTATGCCAGACCAGGAACCTGTGAATTTTACCTATGGCAACAAGCAGGATAAGCACTTATTGCTTATGTTTTCACAGTTGCGGGTAGCAACCATTATACTTTATCCCTGAAGAATAGGAGTACTTTAATATTATTAATACCTGACAGCATGGCCATTAACTGTAGGGCTCAAGATTGAAAAAAAAAATGGTTAGCTTTTTGGACCTTTGAGATTTTCCCCATCCTATATTTTTTGTAACTTTTTGCTTAAGGAACTGAAAACTTGCAAATTTTTTCAGAGCATTTTGATTGGTCCCCATAATGGTATTGTCGAAATGTGGTTTGCTTTTTTTGAAAGCAACCTTCACACATAGAATATAAGTAGTGATGGGATTCAAAAATGTTTTACTACTGGTTCCGTGGGTGTGGCTTGATGGGCATGGCAGGGGAAAGATAACGTAAAATCTCTAATCAGAGGTGGGATTTGCCGGTTCTCCAAACTACTCAAAATTTCTGCTACCGATTCTCCAGAACTGGTCAGAACCTGCTGAATACCACCTCTGGTATGAATCCAACACAGTTGATTAATTGATGGTTCTGAGTGAAAACACAGAAAATGAATTAATTTAGTAGCCAAGCTAAGCATCCTATATGTATTAATGTAACAATTTAACTCAGCTAGGTAACTATGTTATGCCCTAAAATATAAATATAAAAGGATATAAAAAGGAGAAGAAAGTTTTCTGCAAAATGAATCAGAGGATGGAGTAGGATTTATTTTTACTTTTGTTTTCCCAACTAAAATCTAATTTAGAAAGAGGACCAATACAAGTTTGGCACTGAGTAATGCCAATGCAACCATAACTCAGGCCATCTCAGGGATTACCTTTGGCTTATCCTTGGTCTTCTTCCCTAACATCCTGGCTAGGGTATTCTAGGAATTGAAGACCACACAGCTTAAAATTGTTGAGAAGCACTGATATGGAATCACATGTGTGCTATGGGGCAAAGTTAGGATCAAAAATGAAAGAAATGTCTTTTCAGAACTGTTAAAGTGGCATGAGATGCATTTTTTTCCTTACTCTTCTTTCTCTTTTTCTTGCAAGCTGCTGTCCCAGTTATATCTGACCTCCCTGCCTTGGGCAGGAAAACCCTCTGCTGCTGCTGCCGCCGCCGCTGCTGCCTCTCCTTCTCCATCATGTGCTCACATGAGGGTATGAAGAGCTGCTGCTGCTGCTGCTAGCACCATCGCCGCTGCTGCCACTGTTCCAAGAAAAAATATGGATGCTTGTGGGGGATGCTGGACAGACCAACTAACCAACCAACCAACCAACCATGTTCCTCCCCACTGCCCTCTTCCTAGTAGCAGCAGTGGCCGATGGTCAATGATGAACTCAAGGGACTCAAGCCAAGGGAGGGGCTCCTTCCCCAGAGCGGCAGAGGGAAATGGCCTTCCACCTTGGCCTCTATTTATTGTTGTTATTTGTTCCGGGCAGGGACCTAAGAATGTGAATGAGAAAATGTGGTTGCCCACCCATCCTATCCCGCTGCTCTGACACCAGATCTTTCCGGTGGAGCAGGGGGAGGAAAAGTGAGGGGATGCCTCTATTTCCTGTCGCCATGTGCCACATATTGGACCAAGCAGCCCATCTTGGCCAGTTCCCCTGGCCCTGCCATAGGTGCTAAATATTCTGCCAGCACTTTTCCTTTCTTTTTCTTTCCTTTGCATTGCTGCTATGAAGGGGTCCCGTTTCATTTCCTGATGACAAAAAAATAGATGGTTGTTCAAAGGCCAGTCCTTTTTTTTTTTCCCCTGCCCCTTCCCATCCCTCTTCTCAACAAGGGGAGAATATTGAAGCCAGGAGGAACAAAGCCAGTGTACCACCTCCTGCTCACACCTACCCCAAAGAGCAACTTGCGTCTAGGCCTGAAACACAGAGCTTAAATTTTGGATGCCTGAATATAAAGGTTCTTCTGTCCAGAAGTAGCTGCTTCTCAGCACAAGTCAACAAATAAAAAGAGTTCCCTCTTTCTCTTCTTTTCCCCTTGCCTTTGCAGCTCCCTCTTCCTTTAGATGAGAGAACGCCCGGAGGAGGAAGGAGGAGGAAAGAGGACTAGAAATTGTCATCCAAACTCTCTTGGTGCTGGCATGAAGCAGTCCCAGTAGATAGGTGGTCCATCTGGTGTGATGGAGCATCACATTTCTTCTTTTCTTTCTTCTTCTTTTTATGAGAGCAGAGAGTGGGGAATTCAAGTCCGAGATGCTCAAACTGGAAAGAGTAGACTTCAGCCTGTGACGGTCACTGGAGATAGGACTCTGGACTTTATTGATATGGCACACAGATCTCCCTTCCTCCAAGACTATTGTAATATAAGAGTTGTATTTTCTGTGTATATCTGTGCTGTGGAATCTCGTGTAAATTGAATTTCTTTTTCGACCGCCATAACAGGTTCTCTGTTAATTTAATAATGTGTCCTGCTACCCCTCTGCCCTGCACGCCAATAATTTTTATTTGATGTTTATATATTTTTATCTTTTTTTTTACATTTTTATTTCAGCTGTTCCTTCAAGGAGAATGTGTGGGTGTGAGGGGCAAAGCAAAGGGGTAGTTTTGCATGACAAAAAATGGGTAGGGGAGGAAAAAAATATACAATCTTGGAAATCAAATCTGTCAGGGAGATTGTGAGGGGTAAGCAGGAAGCTGAGGTACTGGAGAAGCTATCTTCTTCTGGTCCCCCTTCATTCCCGTTTGCTTCCAGGGAAGGCAGAGAGGGCGGGTTACAAGGGGAATGAGCTAAGAAATGTTTTTTAAAGAAAAAAGAAAAAAAAACTTTGAAAACGTTTTCTAGGATCTGCAGATTTTTCTTTATGAGCAAGGTACAGAATTGACAAGAGGATTTCTATTTGCTCTCTGTGAGGCAATTCCTGACATTCTTTGCTTCTACTGTATTGTAGCTTTTAGGAGCCCACCATTCTTCTAACAGAACCAGAGGTTGGAGGGAGAGTATAATGCTCCCTTGCTCAGCCCAACACTGCTTGATTTCAGATCCTGCACCCAAAGCCTTGTCTATATTGCAATACTGTAAACTACTTTCAATACAACCAGCATTTAAGAGTTAACATAGCAGTGGGAAGGATAAAGCTTATACATAGATTGCTTTTATTGTAGATACAGGAAATTGTATGAGAAGCAGCTACCACAGATCCAGAAATGCAAGCTGCAGTACATAATAGTGCCAGAATTTAAATCTTAGGTCTTTTTCCTTCCATTTTTATTTGTTAACAGACTTCTTGCCCCTTATTTCTTGATCTTTGAAGGGAAGGGCACTAGAAACACATCCTGCTCTGGTCTTTAGAATCTTGTTTTATTTTGCTAGCTTTAGCCTTTCTACCTGGCATGCCACCATTCTATTGATAATATGGTGCTTTCTCTGAAGTACTCTCAATATTGATACAAAAGGATTGGGAGCACCAAGGATCAGATTCCTACTTAGCAATGGAGTTCATTGGGTGACTTGGGGCTACTTGCCATTTCAGCCCAAGCAAACTTACAGGAATATTGTAGCAATAAAAGAGTGTGTTGCCCACCTCTTTCCTGTCAGCATTTCTCCACATGGTGTATTTCAAGAGTTCCCGTCCTCAATTGGCCACTCCACTTTTAATATTCTCATGGTTTTATTTTTTCATCTCTTCTCCTACCTTCCATTCTGTCTGCTCACCTGATTTTTCTACAACCTTTCCTTCTCTGCTTCAGCTGGTGTTTCAGCACTACATCTCCCATTCAGAAGGCTTGTCCATTAAATCCAAAATCTATTAAATTGAGATCCATTAAATAGTGGGTAATAAGCACAGAAGCACCCATAAATGTGGAATTTAGAGTCTTTCCAGACTAAGCTTTTCTTAAGCAATTACCTGTGAATTTTTCTTAAGCAATCACCTAATGCTAATGAACTTCATATGTTGTTCAGATGATTATTCCTATACTTCTAAAACTCCCAGTTTTTTTTTCCTTTTTACCAGGATGCATGGTTCCACAGGCCATTGGATTTATTGTGGAGGAGCCATCCATTTAGAAATGCCCTAGTTAATAATCTACTTCTCCAAACTAACATAATTGGAACAATAAGACCACCAGGTTTGGAATTTTATTTTTTCCCCCTGGCAGTTGGTTAATACTTTGTGTGTCTATTTAATTATTTGAAAACAGGATATTTAGAAGTCAAAAGTCCAAAGGCTTTGGGTTTTTGTCCAGCCTCTTTTCATGCCCAAGACTGAACCCATTGATTTCTTTATCTCTTCAGTGACAGCTACTTTTCTCTTATATTAGAAGAGAAAAAGAGATGTCCAAAAAAACACTGGACACCAATATGTAAGCCCCTTCCTCCTCATAATCAACTCCCCTCATGGTCTCTAACTCTCTTTCTGTAAATACATTGCTCCTTTCATAATAAGGTTGGGCCTTTTCTGTTAGTACCTCTGTATCTGCACCTATGATCATAGGTCTGCATTAGTGCCCAGATTGTGCATTCTGGTAGCTTGATAGCATTTGCAGAATAATCTGTTGTAGATATATCAGATACAGGCTGCAAAATGAAGAGTGTGCAGTTTTTACTACCATCCAATAGTTGTCAGGATCTGCCTTGATATAGAATCCTCATCCAGAGCCAATTTAGTGTACGAACAGAAACCCAAATTGAAAGCAGATTTATTTTAGTCAAAAACACATTTAGTGGTCAATACTCACTAAAAGGTGCCACTCTTAAAAGAATTTTAATGAAAAGGGGTGGCTTTCTTTTCCTTATGCAATACAGAGGATCCAAGGAAGGGCTAATCAAGGACAAAAGGTACAGAAACAAGACATTGTCCTATTCTTCATGGCATCCTAAAAGTTTCCTCCATTTAATGAGGAAAAAAAATATGCCCCTTTCCCAATTCCTTAAAATGTTGAGCTCCTTGGATGATCAAATTTTTTAAGGCCACTTCATCAAAGTTAAGGCTTTAAAGAAAACAAACAATGAGTTTAGAAGCAAGTTTAAAGTTTATTGTTCATGAAAGCTAGACAAAATGAAGGCTATAAATTAAGTTTAAAAAGTCTGGAGAAGAGCATCCATCATTTGAGTGGAGAGAGAAGATTACTTTTAATTGAACCAAAGCAAGTGAATCTCAAAATCTGAAGTCACAAGAAAGCTCAGAATTGATCTTGGAGTCTATCTAGAGCATTTGTTCAGATGTGAACAAATAAGATTCAGAATCAGATTCTGTTCACACTATTTACTTCTTGAAGCAGTAGGTTCTATCAACATCCCCCAACCAAACTCTTTCTTGTGTTTTGATTTTGTTCAAAAACGTAATCTACACCTGAACAAATGAGACAAACCATTAATTACCCTCAGCCAAGTTGTTTGCAATTTATCCTCACTCTGAGTCTGTAGGATCTAGTCTTCAGCTGAAGTTCCCTATGTGGTTTAATGTATCAAATTTTGGCTTCCTGAGATTTAGTACAATGGCCAGACATCAGATGCAGAAAAAATGGTATGATGCAGGAAGAGGAAAAATGATACAACAGATCAATTCTACTGATTGTCAAGTGAGGGACGCTAGCTAATATATAAGCAAAAGTGGCTGAGAATAGAATATAATGGGGGTTGTAAAATAACTCATTTCTTAGCACCTGGTTAGGAAGATTGCATAAAATACTTTTAATTAAAAAAATGTAGAATAGGGTATAAAGCCTATGGCTGTGCCTCCCAAAAAAAAGGGCTACTTTTGGTTATGTCAGCATTTTTATTGTGCATAACTTTGCCTGAAGCACAGAATGTTAATGGTGGCTTAAATAGCAACATCTTTTCCAACTCCTGTCTTTTCTTTGTACAGTTATGCAAGAAGAAATGGACCTGATATATTGAAAGCGATAGCACTAGAAACCTGAAAGTACTATAATCAATTTAGCTGTGATGGCATTCCAGAAAAGATTCTCTTGCTGATATCATAGTGCCGGTATATTGGGAAGATCCCAGGTTATGCAAGCTGCTATATGAGGAAGCTATTGTTTGTGTCAGATTCTTTGGTATCTTCATAAAATCTACAAATGTTCAAAGTTTCTTTGGCAAAGGGCAGAAATCATATTTGGTACCAATACAGTTTTATGTTGTCAGTTTTGCCTTTTGTTATTCTATGAATAAGCCATAAAAATAGTCATTTTCCAAAGAACTGATAGACCAGAAAGAGTTGGGAAAGGAGAGATTAATAGGATGGGGTTTTAGGCAAGCTACTTAGAATCATTGCTATTAAGTAGCAAAAAATTGTTGTAAAATAATAATAAATAAAATATTAAAATGGTTGTGCAGAGTAGAAAGCCGGCTTAGGTAGTCCTATAATTTTTGATGAAGGCTGCTTGAAACTGTTCCTGTTCCGAAAGAATTATCACAGATCAAACATTGAGGACCCTATGAGCAGAATGACAGGCTAAGTAATTGTAAAAATGAACACACTTAGATTTAATTCAAATAGATCCAACTTTCATTAGAGTGTCGGACAGATATTTTTCACTGAATCAAATCACAATTCAGAAACAAACATTGATGTACAACTAGCATGAATCATCTCCTATTCTGGCTCATTCACTAAGGCTGACTTCCTCTGTCCAGGTACTTTCCAGAGGTGGTAGGTTTGATTCCTCTTGTAGCTGACATTGAAGTGGCACTCCAACAAATCTGGAGGCCATGAGTAAGGGTAAAACAACTACAGCACCTATTGCTCAGGAATAAGCTGCAAGTGTGATGCGGTTCTCAAACATTTAATAGCCAAGGAAATTAAATAGACAATATGTATTCCTTAACTCAAGGTGAAATGAGTTGTCTAAAATTTGATCTCACTTAACATGCTCTGGCTTGCATAGGACAATCTCCTTGCCCAAATAAAAGCCCAAATGCTCAACAAGACAACCGTTCTGTGAGTCTTCATCCCAATAGATTTTTTTTAAATTATTATTTTAATCAAAAGCAATTTCAATAGATAGATTTTTATCAGCAAACGAAGGAGTAATGTAGATGGTTTGATACATCTCTCCTTTTCTTGCCCACTTGGTATCAACTCTTAAGTTGCTTTGCTGCCTTCTGAGAAAAGATAGAAAATCCTTTTTGCTTTCCCCACCCACCACCCCCAAAGGACAAAATCAATCTTAGGAAGCTTTTTTTCAAAGATGAGGAAGAGGAAAATACTGCTGGAAACAATAATCTCTCCTCATTTTGGCTTATCCAGCAGAGGGCGCTTCAGTGTTCCTGCTGTTCAAATATGGTAGCAATTGTCCTGCAAAAAGAAAGAAAAAAGATTTCATTCTTGGATGATGGTAATTTCCCACTGCATTGTTATTACTATACTTTTACGTGATTTTATTATAATGTAGCAATGACATCTTAAATTTGCATCCTATTCCTCCTTCTAGAAATCATCAGAGCAACACTCAGGTAAAGGGACATTAGTTATACTCAAAAGTTGACCCAAGTTCTAAATGGAAGGCTTGTTAAAAATTAATTAAAACAGAGGCTGCAAAAACAGATCTGAAGACAAAAAAGGACTTTGTGATACTATGAAAGGAGGAGGTGCTCACTTACTGAAATAAGGCTCCAGATACTTCATCTACGATGCTTCCTGAATAAAATAGAAGAAAACACGGGTTCATGTTTCTAGAACAAGTTCAGGAAGATAAGGAGATTGATTGTTAATTTGCATCGTCTTGTCTCCAAAAAGCATACATAGGCTAGATTCATACAACACACAAACCATGATTTATTTACTATAGTTCTTTGAATAAACCATAATTGAATGAGTTTGCATAAGAGACAACTATTAGGCATCATTTATAAACTGCAATGGCTGCAATCATGCAAGATGCTAAGCAAAATAAAATATATGGCTTAGTGTGATATGTGAATTCAACTACGGAGATGTCTGTGATAGGAAGGGTTCCCTCCTGTTTCTTCTCAATGATTTGAGAGATGGCAAATCAATTGAATCAGTCAAGATTTGAACTCAAGATTTATTTTTTACACCTGGCTGGCTTTGACATTCTGTCAATTAAACAAAAAAAATAATCCACAGCTCACCTGGTGCACAGGCTGTCTCACATACAGGACAAATATAGCAGAAATGACAATACTGTGTGAGGAAAAGAACACAGGTGTGATAAGATTACTGAATATTCATGAAGCCAGACTACTAAACCTTGCAGGAGAATAAAGAGAAGAGATGATGGTGGCAGAGAAACTGAAATACCAACCTGGCAGCTTATGCAGTAGTCACTGTTGTCTCCATCTTTACAAGGGCACTTGTCACACTCCCCACAATGCTGGGAAAAAAAGATGGGAGAAAGAAAAGAGGTAGTAGGATGCTTAGCTAGGGAGAAATGAAATGTTGAAATGTTTGCAAAGATCTCCCCAAACCCAGCAAGGATAATTCAGCGTGACCTTGGAGGTCTTCTAATCCAACCTGTGCTCAAGCAGATGACCCTATACCATTTTAGACAAATGGCTGTCCAGTCACTTCTTAAAAGCCTCCAGTATTGAAGCACCCACAACTTCTGAAGGCAAGTTGTTCCATTGATTGATTGCTCTCACTGTCAGGACATTTTTCCTTAGTTTTAAGTTGTTCCTCTCTCTTTTTCAGTTTCCATCCATTGCTTCTTGTCTTGCCTTCTGATGCTCAGGAAAATAGGTTGACCCCCTCTTTTTTGTGGCAGCCTGCATGTACTGCTGCATAGGAGGGCAGCAGTATTGATGTATTAATTATTTCAGCTTATTTACTGCTTCATTTGCCAAGACTCTGAGCAGCTTACAGTAAATAACATAAAACCAAAGCATAGAAAATGAATAACATAACTATAATAATAGAAAAATTTAGGTTTCAGAATAGGCATTTACTGATCTACTGTTTAACTTCAGACATATAAGCATTTGTTGAGAAGTAGGGCTTGGGAGTCAGCAGTTCACTGTTATAATAATGTATATTTGTACATGTGTACATATACACATTCAAATAAATACTCTAAATGTAGATATGCTCATGCTTTAACACATATGTACACTAAAAATAAAAATATCTTTAAAAGCCATATTCAACAGATCTAATCAAATTGCAGGTATATATTAAGGGTCTGCAATGATCAAGTTGCACCCGTTGGCAATGCCTTAAGGAAACTGCATTTTTTTGGGTCTCACATCTGATTTAAAGAGGTGCTGACACGCTCAGCCACATGCATGCTGAATAATCTTTTCTTCATCAAATCCAGTCCGATATATAGCCCAGGGTTTCTGTCTGTCTGTTTCTCTGTCACTCTTTTTCTCCCTATTTTTCTACTGTATCTATCATCCACTATCTCTCTCCATCTCTTTACCTAATCAATATATTTATATCCATATTCATATACACATATATACTGACATGTAATCTGTTAGTAAATAATATAAGTGGAAAATTAATACATAATTTGAATAAAATAATCTTAAACTAAAGGATTTTTCAAGTTTCTTTACCGTTTTTTTTTCCTGGCAATGTTATTTAATACCCTTTTAAATAGCATCAATATATACCAAAGATTTTCAGTAACTTTCTAGAATAAATTTGAAGCTAAGAGGGAGGAAAAAGAAACAAGCTGATTTGCTGGGGTTGCAACAGTTTAACAATCTTAGGGAATATGGACAGTAAATCTGTGGCCGGATGAATCATCAGAAAATATTGTGTAGATGCAGGTGTATCAGACATACACTGACTTATAAGACTATTGTGTTGTTTTTTTCAGAGAGGATTCTGATCTCATCTACTTCATATATGTGTGCTATATAAGCAGAAGCAGAGTGCAAATGGCAAGGGGAGGACAAGCTACACGTGCCACATTCCTCTGTGACTTGATTTCCACCTGCCAAATTACTGTCTCTGAACCAGAATGTTTAGATCAGGGGCAGATAAGAAGCAAATGAAATAGACTTTCAGCAAAGACCTAACCAGAAATAAGAGAAAAGGGGGAGAATCCATTCCACAATACAGTTCCTAATGCATTGGTGGAAAAAAAGAGGCACAAAGGCATCCTTGTGAAATGTGTGTTATGTAATGTTCCCAAATTAGTTTAAGGTGAATGAAAAGCCATACCACTTTGGGATTAGAATAGGAGTAAAGAACCAATGATCCTTCAGAATTTGCTGAATGAGAACTTTTATCAGCTCTCACCATGGGCCATATTAGTGGGGGCACTACAGGCCAGCAAGCTGTAGTTGGTTCCTAACTGAGAATAATAAACTATCAAAATCACATGCAAAGGTTTTCCTGCATTACCTTGCAGAAGGCACAGTAGTGGCAAACAGAACCTGCTTCATAATCATTGTCTTCACTTTCTTCCTCTTCCTCTTCATTCTCATTCTCATCCTCATCTTCAAATGAAAAGAGATACAGAGACAGCTCCATTATGGTTGTTCTCTGCTGGGGTTTTTTTTTTTTTTGNGTTGTTCTCTGCTGGGGGTTTTTTTTTTTTTGGTAGGCTAGTTCTAGAGGGACAAACAAAGTACGAAATGGGACCCTCAGAGTAGGGACTGAACAGAAGATGGTTGGATTTTTTGAGTTTTCTGACGAAAATATAAACTTCATTTGATTTCAAAAGAGGCTGAAAGCCAAGGATAAAAGCATTAGGTTATTTACCTCACCTTATCAGAGTCCTTAGTAGATCTAATTTCTATTATTTACAGATAGTGTGACCTTTGAATTATAGCAGTGCTACAATTCAATGCTACAACTCAATTCATTTATAATTCAATTATAGCATTTCAATTATAAAGATGATAGCAGTGCTCCAATATTTGAGAGGCTGCTACAAAGAAGAGGTAGTCAACTTATCTTCCAAAGCACCAGAAGGCAAGAAAAGAAACAGTGGATGGAAACTTAATCAAGGAGAGAAGCAACTCAGAACTAAGAAGAAATTTCCTGACAATGAGAACAGTTAACCAATGAAATGAGTTGCCTTCTGAAATTGGGGTGTTCCACCACTGGAGGCTTTTAAAAAGAGACTAGACGGCCATTTGTCTGGAATGGTGTAGGGCATCCTGCTTAAGCAGGGGGTTGGACTAGAAGACCTCCAAGGTGTCTTCCAACTTTGATATTCTGTAATTATAGGTGCTGTAATCCTACACACTTGGGCTGACAAGTGGGCAAAAACTAGAATAGGGTTTTGGAGATTGAACTGATTGGGACAAAATGTTCAGGTTCTCTGAGATATTAAAGAGGCTGTGATGGCAGCTGAAGCATGTATTGCTGGCTTTCCTCATATCTGCTTTTTCCAATACATTTTCCCCCAACCAGCTGTCCTCCAGTTGTAAATATCAAGTTTCTTTTTTTATGATGGCTTGAGAGTAGGTTGGACAAGATTTCCCCCATCAATCATATACCCCCCCCCCAATATTCACACATTTCTCACCTTCTTCCTCTTTATAGTGCTTTTTGGCTTTTTCATGGACCTCATATTTGTGATGAGCCTTTTGTCTGTGTCGTTCATGCTTATGCTCATCCTTTTCCTTAGAAGGTACTTCATCAGACTCTTCTTTGTCATATTTCCGATGCTGATGATGGCCACTTTGGTGACGGGATTTGTGAGCTGTATCTTCATCATCCTCATCTTCATTACTATTATTGCTTTCTTCTTCTTCGTCTTGTTCTTCATGGTGATGCTCATCGTCATTGTCAGCATGCTTTTGGTGATGGCGTTGATGATGATGAAAATCATCATCGTCATCATCATCATCATCATCATCATTGCCATGAACTCCATGATGTCTATGATGGTGGTGTTGGTGTTCATTATCATTATTGTCATCACTGTCATCATCTTTATGGTGTTGGTGATGGCTGTGATGGTCATGATGTGACTGAGTGTCATCATCATCTTTATCATTGTCATTGTCATCTTCATCATCATCATCATCATCATGCCTTTGATGATGGTAATGGTGCTGGTGTTCAGCAGCATCTTCTTCTTCATCATCATTGTCTTCTTGATGCTGATGGTTTCCATGATGATGCCTCTCTTCATCACTGTGGCGATGGTGGTCTTCATGATGTCCCTGATGATGATAGTCATCATCATCATCATCATCATCATCATCATCATCATCGTGATGATGATTTCCATGATGTTTATCATGACGATGCTTGTCATGGCTGTTATCATCATCATCATCATCATCATTACTATCATCATGGTGGTGATGGTCAATGTGGTGATCTGCACTATGAGGATGAGAATGTTCCTCTTCATTGTCATCATCATCATGTTCAGAATGATAACTTCCTTGGTAATGATGAGGATGGCCATCATTATCGCCATCATCTTCTGTATATTGAGAATGGTGTGTATCATGTTGATGCTCTTTGGGATGATAATGTTCATTTCCATGGTGTTCTACATCGCTTTGGTGATGGTGTTGTTGACCCTGTGTTCTAGGAAGCTGGAATGAACAGAGGAGGACCAAAAGAAGGCCAAGCATACAGACTTTCCTAGAAGCCATGGTAAGAGCCTTGCTGCTTGCACCCAGAATTCTTAATGGAAGTCCCAAAGACAGGCAATCAGGAAAGGCAGACAGCACCCAAGGAGAACTCAGGGGTAGAATACTGTTTCCAGTTAGGACTTATGTGAGTGACGTTTGCAGCTGGCCTAGATTAGCCCTTCAGCTCATAGCCAATAGCTGCCTGGGCCAGCCTCCGGGATAGATGAGAAAATCAAGCCATGGGCTTCCTGCCATGCCCTTATATGACAACACTGGGCTGGGATGAGTTGGGCAGCAACATTAGGGAACTAAACTCTTTGCCAAACCACCACGCTATTATTAGCTGCTCAGAGCAACTGCACCTTAGTCTCTCAAAGTAGAAGCCAGCAAGTTTCCGTGCAATGAGAAATATGAGCCACAGCTCCTAGATGGGTATCAGACTAAGAAGTGTGTAATCTAGCAGAATCCTGGTTTCTTGATTGTCTGGGATTAGATGAAGGGAATCTGTCCTTGAAAGGAGAAAAGGGCCTTGTGGATTTAGAGCCGATAACTGGATTTCATCAAACCAAACAGTTTAGAAATTGGGCCGGAGAAGATGATAAAAGATTAGCAATAACAAGTAAATTGTTGCAATTGTGTTGCTCTTGTGTATATGTGTATTTTTTTTTTCATTTAAATGCTGGAACATGACCATTTTAGTTAAGCTTGCACTAAAATAAAACAACATAGATACATTGTCAATATCTCTTTCTTTGATTTATTGGTGTTGGATGAAATGCAAGACTGGACAGACTGAAACGTACGTATATGAGTATGAAAATAGTGAAGTGCATGAATAAGTAAAAGACTGGAGTATGGCATATAAAGATTTGGAGGGTGAGGTTGAAGGAAACTATGTGATCAGAAGTTAAAGAGATGGTCCAGGGTATTTAAAGAGGGAGAGAGTGACCTGGAAGGGACACACATTCTCAGCAGTCTCAGGAATGTGCTGATGGATCCTGGAAGCTGAAACCAAATCCAAAGTGCTGGCTGAGATCTATAAATACCTGTGCAGCTCTACCACACTCCTACTGATACTGGTGTTCTGTTCTCTGGATGACAGTGGAAAAAGGGTCCATAACAGGTTGTGTCGAGCCAGTCAGACTCTTGAACACCACCAGACTCTAGGAGAAATTTAAATATAAAGTCTTTTAAGCATGGGGAGAAACTACTCATGTGTAGATGCTATACCCAAATATCAACACAAAGCACAAAACTAAAATTCATGCAACAGGACCTGATGAAGAGTCTGCTCTTTTCCACAACCTGCTACTCTTCAGATGTCTTTGGAACATTGCTCCCACATTATCCCAAAGATGCTTTTTCAAAAGGCAACTGGACTTTGTTTTTCCTTGAAGATGTTTCACTTCTCATTCAAGAAGCTTCTTCAGTTCTGACTGAAGGATGAAAAATAAAATGTCTTCAAGAAAAAATAAAGTCCAGTTGCCTTTTGAAAAAGCATCATTGGAACAACAATGACCTGGGTGACTGAAAATCTCTTTAGATACTCCCCAATTATTTAGCTAAATGGATTCCTAGAACATATAGAATACACCCAGATTAAGGAAGGCTGACTTGTGAAAGGGCCTGCTTCTCCTTTCCTTTTACTCTCTTCCATTTGCTCAAGTTTCTGTATTTGCCTTTCTGGGCTTGCATCTTCATCAGGGAATCCTATCACTTTGGCACGCTGAGAGACCCTGTCTTGACCTATCAAAAATAGGAATTTCTTAATCTTTGGGAACCTAGACCAGGCCCACCTACTAAGCAGCTGCTCAGGCTAGAATTCAGTTTCTTCAAAAGAAACAATCAAAAAGCCCAAAAGAAAAGAAAGACCCTAACACTCTTCACAACCAATCAACACCAATATGAGCAAAGATTAAGACAGAGATTAACAGTAGACCAATAAGCAAGAAATAAACAATAGTCAAGGAATTATCAATAAGGCAAACAAACTAACAATAAATGATAGCCTAACCAAGGAACCACCAAGAACATCCCACCTACAGTGATAGGCCAAGTCACTAGTATATAAAAATAAGAGCAAACCCTACTCCCTCCTAGCACTGATGATATTGCCTTCTTTGGTAATGAAATATCTGCAAGAAAATCACCAAGCTAAGTGAATACCAAGGACTTGCCAAGACCTGGAATTTAAGATATCTTTGAAGGTAGAAAAGGGAAAGCACTAACTGCCAACAGGTCCTAATCTTCAGATAATCTAAGGATCTCTGATTCTGAATAATTCTAGCTACAATTTGTAGTTTCTGTGCCAGTGATCTGGGTTCTTAGCTAGCTCTGGTATTTCTGAAAATCACATGCAAAGCAGGATGTTTAGGGTTAAGTTTGCAAGAATTCCCAAACCAAGGTATGAATGAGAGACAGGAAAGGACCAAACTTAGTTCAAATCAGTGTTCCTCTTCAAAATGGAAACATTATTGGAGCAACAAATCCCTTCAAGTTTTTCAAACGGCAGATTTTATTTTTATTTAAAATATATATTCCCCCCCCCCTTCAACACATAATACAATCTTTCAAAGTGGGACTGCTGGATGCTATTAAGTACAAGAATTAAAATAATTGAGTTGCCCCACTGATGATACCAAAGAGAAAAATCCTAAGAATAGGATTTTTAGTGGCATTTGGTCTTTAGATCATACACTGGAAAGTGTGCTAAAAACTTACGAGATCTGGACAAAGGGGAAATTTGATTTATTTAGTATGATTATTCCCCATTTGTTAGCACTGCAAGTTAGTCCAGACAAGAAGCATGACCAGGAATACTGGACTGGTTTTATCTTTATTGTAAAGTTAACTGAATTTTGCAAGATTCAAAGTATTTTGCAAGATTGAAACCTTAACCCTAACCCCTTCTCTCATTTTACTCTCCAGAAAACTAGAGAAGATCTCTTCTAAGCTAGAGAGAGAGAGACAACAGTCATTGGTTTCATTTGAGATGGTGATGAATCTGCATACAGATGGGAGGTTGACTTACTGTACACCCTCAGGTATGGAAAAACTTGGATAATAGAAGGAAAGACTTTGGACAATCCTGCTAACTAACTCTGCTAGTTAGCAGGACTTGATTCTCCGCTGTGGTGCAGTTGCAACAGTCTGGACACACTTAAAACAGTAGAGATAGTCATAGATTTTAGAAGGAGCCCTCCTATTCTACCACTTCTTACAATGTTAGACAACACAGTATCAACAGTAGAAACCTTCAAGTTTCTGATTTCTATAACACCTAGGACTTGAATTTCACTCCGCTCTACTCTTCTGAAACATTTTGCAAATCCTCCCTTTTTCAATGGACTGAGAACACACTGCAGCTATTCTGCAGCTCTCCCTCCAGTCTCCCAGGGTCATTGTAGCATGCTGTTACATCATATATTTAATCATTTCTCCCTTTTGTCACATTTTAAAGTATGAAAAGTATTATTTTATAGGCAAAATATTTTAAAAATCAAATAAACTCTATTTCTGCACTCCTGTTAATTTTCCCTTAACCATTAACAATTTCCCTGAACTATTAACAAAATTTGATAAGACTGGAAACTATATTGCAAGCAAAAATAAATATCAATAAAGGAAAATATTGTAATTTAGGGTGAAATGAAGGCTGATAAGTACTGATGCTGTAAGTTTGGGTAATGAAATGTCCCCAAGAAAACAATCAAGTTCAGAGAGCACCAAAGGATCCAAATAGTTGCAAAAGATTGCTGAGTCAGGCCTAAATAATTGACAGCAGAGCTAAAACTGATTGATTCAAGTTAAAGTAACAGAGAAAATCCTTTACACAAACTTTCTTGAACTCACAAATGAGTTACCCCAATTTAATCCACACACCAAAGAAAAGTATCTGTAAGTACAAGAAAACTTAACTAAAAATTTTCCTCTCCAAAGTTACCCATTCACTAAATTAAATATCATATAAGACATTCATATCTTACACCTCCATAAAGATCACCTTTCCTATAAATATTTCGAGCCACTTTACCCCCATTTATAGCCATCTTTCAAGGGCAGATTCCTTGCTCTTGAAATGAACTACCTTCAATCCACATAGCATGTTTAGCATTCTTCTTGTGAAACTTCAGCTTGGAGTTTCTCTTGACAAAATTGTCAAGGCAAAAGGTTGCTATGTGGTTGCAAATCCTATCCCAAAGATTTTCATGAACTGCAGTTGTGTCTTATTTCTTTGGAAGATACATCTTCAAATGAGAATTTGCAACAACAGATAGTGGCCACTTGATATAAACTGCATTATCAGGTAAGAGTGGCACGCAATGGGTATGATTGGAAGTATTGCTTTTGTACACCTTTTGTGTCTTTGCAAGTCACAATAATTTACTATGAGGTCATTAAAGCTGAACTTGTGACAAAAGCATAAAGGAAATGCTAGGGGCTCAGTAAAAGCTGTACTTCCATTCATGCTTAATTGAAAATAGATTCCATCAAGACCAATTAGACTGGCTTTTAATTAGAGGTGTACAAAACTGTGTCGTAAGTCCTCTTTCAGAGAGATGGGGATCTCCAAGCATTCTTAGCAGTAGAACAAAATGCTTTCTTCGTAGCATGACCGACATCCCTGATTTGAAGGTAGACTCACACTGCCTGCCTGAAATAAAACAAAAACTCAGGAATGCTCCAAGGTAAATTTGTCCCAGTGTTGCCACTGAGGAGCTATTCTAGACTTCCTACTTTAACATTAATAAGAAATAAAATGGAATAATTATTGGGAAAATGGGGGAGGATACTCAGCAGATTTAAGATGTGCAGAGTTAACTTCAGTGGGGTCAGGTTGGCTGTCATGGAAGTCCTGCACATGTGGGACGAGCCTCTTGCAATGGTCAACCTAACCCTGGAGGAAACCAGTTGTTCACCCCCCCATCAAAGTGGATCCTGGGCACTGTGCTGCAATGGAGAAAAGGGCAATGGAGCAGCCAGCATGAAGGAAGGAGGAGCAGGGAGAAGAAAGGGAAGCTGGCCTTCTCCTTCCCTTGCACTGGCCGCTCCATTGCCTGTTTCTCCATTGCAGCGCAATATCCAGGATCCACTTGAGTGTGTGTGCTTTGTGTAATTTAACTACCGGTTCGCCTGAATTGGTGAGAACAGGATGAATCGCACCATTGTTTAACTCCCATAATGAATGGCTGGGAATTCTGGGAGTTGGAGTCCACATACCTTAAACCTGATGAGTCTGAGAAACACTACTCTAGCCCTCCCTGATCATAATATTTCAGGAATAGAGCATATGATTATCTAGTAATAATTCCCCTCGGGAAGCTTCACAAGAGAAATATGTTCCCTGATAACCAGAATAGCCCTGTGCTAGGCCATACAGCAACATAACATAACTTTCAATGCTGCCATATTTCAAAAATATTAATCCATAAAGTTTGGTGAGGAAAAGGAAAATATGAAGGTGATTTATTAGGCTGATTTAAAACAGTTTTAAGAGAAGAATTATTCAAATTAGAGTGGTAGGTGTTATTTTAGAAGCATCAAGCAGCCTGTACATTTCTATTTTCCAATCTTCAAAGCTTTCTCCCACCTTTGGCAAATTGTTAAAAAAATGGTAAAATGGTAATGGTAAAAAAAAATCAGCAGCTCTATTACATTATATTCTGAGGTAGGAAACTTGTAAATATTGTAGCTTTATCCCAAGGAACATATTTTTTAAAAAAAAATAAAATAAAATCAGCAAGTACAAACCTTAAGAAAAAAAGAAATATGTAATATTCTGGCTTTACCCATGCTTTTTCCACATCATAACTGTTAGGAATATGAAACACCTAACAGGTATTTGGGTTAGAAATATATAAACCAGGATAGACATTTTAATGCTGTCTCTTTAAGGGATGCAAGAGCATGCAATTGGGTGTGGTTTCTCAAATTGGCTTAAGATGGAACCAGAAACCTGGATTGTATTAGTCTGAGAAGAGAGTGTATCTTTATTTCCTTCTGTTGGAAAGTATTTGCTATTGCTCCATTTTTCCTAATTGACTGATATCACTGGATTTAATGTAAGTTTGATACTTAACTGTTTTTGACACTGGACTTATTTACTGGAATGTCCCTGGATTGAAAAAACTGACTGATTAACCTGTGAATGACTTTTGGACTGCTTATTTTGGACTTTTGCTTAAACCTATCTGGAAGTAAAAACCTACATTAACTGTACAATGTATCTGTGTACTGAGTGTGTATTATTCCCAACACTACTCTCTATACGTCTCCCTGTATGTACTCATTCTTCCTAACGGGAATTACTTCAACACTGTTATGGCCCAGGCCATACCAGGCTCAGATAACTGAGAGTTAGTGTGAATGCACAGTACTGTATACAGACAACTGTTTACTGTTTAATTGTTGTGTTTACTATCCTGATAAAGATTGGCACAAGACACTTCAACAAGTCTATCACTGATAACCCAGTTGGATGGAACAAACTATGTTTCCTGGTCTATGAAATGCAGTCTACTTCTACGTAAAGAAGGTTTTTGGAATGTAGTTCAAAATCCACTGGATGTAAATGCTTGGATCCAGAAAATGAGGATGATGCCAAGAAGAGGATTTATGTTCGTGACAGTGTAGGTGCACACATACATCTTACACGTAAACTGTTTAGAGCACGTCTTCTGAAAGGTGGAGATATGTTAGCTCATTTAAACTTCATGAAAAGAACTTTCCAAGAGCTACATGAAAAAGAACTAATATTTTCAGAGCTGCATCAAGTTTACATCATTCTTTCCTCATTGGATGAAAGTTATGATGATTATGTATCTTCACTGGAAGTCCTGCCCAGAGATAAAACTGACATTAACTGACATAACTGGAAGGTTGTTAGAAGAAGCAAGAAGATGACTGGATAGAGACCAACTGAGAAAGGAACAACCACAAGAAGAGGATTTATCTTCAACTGCCTATACTATTAGGAAATGTTTTTCTTGTTGGGCTAGGGGACATATAGCTAAATTCTGTAAGAAGGGAAAACAACAGAAACTGATAAACACCAGAAGGCCAAGAAGAATGTTAGTTTAGCTATGTCTAGCAATTCAACGTAAACAATGATTTGTGGGTTTGTGATAGTGGAGCATCACAGTGCATTACTAAAGATAGAAAAAGGTTTGTAAAGATATCCATGAGAAAACAACATGTTTCATTGCAAAATGGATGGAAGATTAAAACACCAGGTGAAGGTACTGCATATTGTTCTTGTATAAATGAACATTTAACTGTTTATATGTACCTAAACTGAAATTTAATTTGCTATCACGTAAGGGCTTTAGTTAATCTTGGTTATGTAGTTAACCTTTAGGGGAGATAACTGTATAATAGAGGAAGAGGGTAAAAGTGTTACTGCTACTTTAAAAAATGATTTATATGTAATACAATGATGATCAGTTGAAGATGGCTAACTCAGTTTTATAACAATGTTAAGCCACATGATGAATGTATACATTTACTGCATAGACGTCGAGGGCATATTAATTTCAAAATGCTCAAACAAACTGTTACATTGTCAGAGGGAGTAAAATTGAAAACCTTGTAGCAAGTATTTACATTGTAATGCTTGTAGTCAAGAAAAGAGTAAGTTACTCCTGCAAACAGACTAAATGGGTTTAAGACCAAAGAACCTTTAGAGTTGTGTTTACTAACATAATTGGTCCTAAGAAACCAAGTTTAGGAGGTGCCTGTTATATTTTGAGTATTATGGGACCATTACTCAAGAAACGGTTTCTGCTATCTTATGAAGAAGAAGAACAGAAACATTCCAACATTCTTTTAATTGGCTGAGGTTGCTAAGAGAAAATGAAAAGTAAGGTCCGGGTCCCACTGCACTTACGGATGCAAGAGGATGTAAAACGTTAAAAAAAGCTTGCCATCCGCTTGTGTACTCATTACATACATGTTTCATACGCTCTATGTCGTCGAGCATCCGTCCACTGCGATTTCATCCGCGCAAAAAGTTTGAGCTGCACAAACTTGTTGAACGGATGAATTTTCCGCCGCATACGATGTACATCCGCAACATATACGGGCAACAAACATTCTATGTTCCATTATAATCCATTAAACGGTCCGCTGTATCCTCTCTGCCAAGTGATCTCAAGATGGGCTGGAACGCACCTCATCATGAGTTTTTTCCAGATCCAGACCCCCTACCCAATGACACACACAAGATGTTGCCCTACTTCATCATTGGTGATGACGCGGTCATCCCTCAGAACCACCTCATGAAGCCAGTACACTTCAAGATGCCTCACCCGTGAGAGAGAGGATCTTCAACTCAGGCTGTCCAGGCAAGATGGAGAACGCCTTTGGCATCCTGGCCAACAGGTTTCCAGATACTTCTCACCACCATGCAGCATGTACCCAGAGACTGTGAGGAGCATCATGGAAGCTTGCTGGCATCCCTGCACAGTCTCATGCGCACCCACTACCCAGTGTTGCAAGAACAGACTTGTCGACCGACAACAAGGGGAATGGGGACATGGAGCCCTGGTGAATGGAGGCAAGGACGTAACCTTGATAGACACTGTAGATGTAACAAGGCCCCAAACAGAGCTTCACGTGAAGGGAAGAAGCAGCGCAACCTCCTGAAACACTGGTGCAACTCCCCAGCTGGAGCAGCGGACAGGACAGGCAAGACAGGATGATAGATGGTTAATGGATGCTTCCTTGAGGGCTGTCGCATAAACACTGATGAGACTTGTGCCATGTATGTTGAGTGGTCCTACAATGAAATAGGGCATTAATAAAGAGCTTTGTTTTATTTTTAAAATGTGTTGGATCAAATGAAAAATTGTTATTGACTAATAAAGACCCATATGTGTGGATCTGGGAAGGTGGACCATACACTCCACTATGCTTGCACTGAGGTTTATCTATCCCACAACTATCCTTATCTATTCCACAAGCATGCAAAGGCTTAACCATGTTTTCAAAGTTTTCACCAACACTTTATTAAGTAAAAAAAAATGAACCAAGTGTCTTAAGCAAAGATAACCTTTATTAACTTTCTTAATTTTATGACTTTATTAAATAAGCAAAATGAACCAAAGTAAACTGTATTAAGTGTGTAAAGCAAAGATAACCTTTATTTAACTTCTTAGGTAAATTTATGACTTTATGAAAAAAGCAAAAATGAAACCAAGTAAATTGTCTTAAGCAAAGAAGACACTATTCTCAGTCACTCTGAGTCATGTCCATGGTCTCAGCTGTTAAGCGGCCAGGGACTGTGGAGGTTGGCTGTGGCTTGAGTGCGGGTCTGAGGCACCATTGGGGTGCTTGGGCCCGAGGGTACAACTGGGGATGGTGTTTCAGGAAGCTGTCCGAGAGCTGACTCAGTCCCGTGAGGTTGAAAGGCCCCTCGTCAAGAACTTGAGATGTCAGGCCAATACTGATGACAAGATTGTCCATATGGGCTTGGCTGTGGGGTGGAGCAAGGAGGAGTGTAGTGGGGCTGTCTGGTCTGCAGCTGGTTGAGGAGTGGCATCTGGGCTGCGCATGACCTGGCGCCTGGACTTGGAAGTTATGCTTCTGCTATTGGGAAGTCCTTGTAGTCGTAGCCTTGGTAGGTGAGGGCTGTGAAAAGCCATGGAAGGGCTGTGACATCATCTGGGTGGGAGAAGCAGACCTGGACTGGGTAAGGAGCAGCTTCAGCTGAAGCCTTGAGGTTGTGCAGAAGTGCCTGGTGATCTTCTGCTTTATCACCTGTACTGGGCCCCGGGCAGGCCCCTGAGTCTGCTTCACGTAGGTGATGAAGGGCTTCCGGCCGAGGATGGTATGTCGCTGTGGACCAGCGGAGAGAGAAGTTCTGTGCTGGTCTTCATTGTGTCCCTGATCTCCAATAGCACACTGTGGTCCTGGCCCTCCAGTCTGCCTTTCTGCCTGCTTTCTGTGGAGGTGGAGTTTGAGTGGGTGTGGGTTGGTCTCTGGTGGCTGCCGCTTCTTTCCTCCATTTGTGACAGGGATCCTCCACGTTCTGGCATGGGAGTGCAGCTGTCGGGGGGTCTGTGCCATGGGGCCTCCGAAGACACCCTGCCTGGACACGGTAGCTGTCTCCTGGCTTGGAAAGAGACTGGCTGTCTGTGGGCTGTCGGAGGGAGAGGGTTTGTCAGGAGGGGCTGCTCCTCGGTGCGGACCTCACCCTCCAGGAAGCTGCCACTTGGCCATGACGTACATCTCCCGGTCAGTGAGCTTGACAGCGGCCTGGCCAGATTTTTTTGAGGTGCAGCTTGCCATACCCAGGTGTGCATATGTGCTTCCACCATCCAGGAGGAGGTCTGAAGTGTAGCCCGCTCTGCCTTGTCTCTCCAAGCTGCCTGCTTCCTCTTGGTGTCACGATAGAATCTGTGGCCCTTTCTCCACAGGTACTCGTCTCTCCTCAGCCACTCCAGCACCTCCTCTCATGGTCCTTGGAAGGGTGTACTGTTTCCTCTCTCCCTTCTCCTTCCTTGCTCTCTTCCTCCTCTGGCAGGGGTTCAGCAGGGCCTTCAGGGGATTGAGCAGCAGGGTCTTCAGGGGCTTGAGCAGCAGGGCCTTCAGGGCTGAGGCAGCAGGCGCTTCAGCCGAGCAGGGCTGAGGCCGCGTCCACCACAGCAGCAGCAGCTTCAAGTCAGTGCCAAGGGATGGATGCTGGTCTGGCCTTCTCCTACTGGAACGAGTAGGCACGGGCTTCCTCTTCTTGCCTGACTGACGAACCATGGTGCCTGCAAGATGTATGTGGTGCAACACTCCCCCGTAGCTGACCTGGCATGCTGCATCCCTATATCCGCAGAGCTGACACAATTCATACTCCCCGCATGCGCA
Organism: Laticauda laticaudata; assembly: GCA_004320025.1. NCBI lineage: Eukaryota > Metazoa > Chordata > Lepidosauria > Squamata > Elapidae > Laticauda > Laticauda laticaudata. Next base: position 501 of record BHFT01024752.1, on the reverse strand, counting down.
GGAACGCTTTGCATCCGATAATCCCCGTGCGGCTTCCCCTTGTTTCCTATAGGCGTCCGTGATGCATCTGCTTCATCGCCTATGCATCCACTCCCTGATCTTGCTATGCAGTGCTGCTTCAAATTCTCCCCGGAACTCCCTCGACACCCCCATCGCTTGCACAACTTCCAGGAGAGCGATCGTAAACATCCCACCATATGATAGGGCCCACGGTCCCGTCCTTTTCTGTTCTTTCCCGTTCTGTTTAGCCAAAGTTTTTGCCAACTTTTTGGAGCAGCATGAAATGGATGGAGCCACCCCGAAAATTTGCTCCTCCGGCTGTATCCTTTATGCCATATGTTTGATCCATCTGGCCAGTGACCGGGCTCTATTAAAGTAATTACTTTAGTAACTGTAATGGACTGAATTATGTGTAAACAAAAGATTCCAAAATATGCTGAAATTTTGGCTGGTGTTGAGCATAAACGTTCTGCACCCTTACAGAACCACAACATAACTCGT
>BHFT01024750.1:23725-48514 GCA_004320025.1 Laticauda laticaudata | reverse complement strand
CGGCCAATCAGAAAGAGGAACTTTGGAACCTTACGCAAGTTCCATTACAGCAACACCCCTCCCCCCTTGTTTTCAGTCGACGGTGCGGTTATAGTAATTCATGCAGGTTATGGTGGCCTTTTTCTAGTCCTGGTTGACCTGCGCAGCTCAGTCGGCACGCCAGCTGTGATGGTCTTTGAAGCGGTTGGATGGGATCGCTGTTTCTCTGGCGGGTCCTTCTCCATCGGAACCTCCTGGAAGGGTGAGTCAGCCTTGCGCTCCTGCCTGAGTTCTCTCCGGGTGGTTGAGATGGCTCTGACGCTCCTTCCTGGTTTGACTGGTTGGTCGATGCTGGTCCTGGCTGCTCCTTCCAGGAGGCGCTCGCTTTGCTCTCCTGCCCCGATATTCATTCTTGGGGGGTTCATCTAACCGTGGAGTGCTCTTTTTGTTGAGTGTAAACTGTCTTTTTGTAGTGTTGTTAGTCTTGTTACGAGAGGTTCGTCTCTCCCTTTTTAAATTTAATTTGTTATTCTTCCCCCCACCCGCCCGTTGTTTTTTGTCGATATTTATTTTGTTTCTGTTGTGTTTTTTCATTCGAAGTGGCGGGAACGAAGTGGTCTATGTGCCTCTTCCCATTGTCCCTACACGTGCGTACTAAGAGTAGTCGGTAGGACCGGGGGCCTGTGATTTGGTGATGGTGGCTGGAAGCCACAATGGGTCCCACGGTAAGGTTTTTGGATAGAACCAGGTCGCCAATCTGTCAAACATACGGTATTTGCTGGAGGAATCGTGGGGGTTTGTCCGGCAGGTGTTAAGTGGGGTGCAATCTGTACAGGTAGGGAACATAGTTTTCCTAACCCTTTAGGAGTTCTGCTGAGGCTTTGTTTTGGTTGTGCTGCTGCTAGGAGTAATGATGTTGCAAAGTGTAGTAGTTCGGGTTTAGTTTGTCTTGTAACGTCCCCCTTGTGCCATTCTCTCTTAGCCTCTTTAGTGTACTGGACCATGCATTCGCCCTGCCGTTTCACTAGCCCTCGATGGGCCGGTGCAGTTAAGGCATGTCGGATTACCCTGGGCAGCCAGATACTGGTTCGAATTTCAAAGCTGTAAAATTAGGCCCATTATCCAAAACCATCCATCAGGTAGCCCATGTGTCGCAAAGAGTTTGTCTAGCTGTTTATGATACCTTCGTTGGGTTGTGGAAGCCATGAGGATGACTGTCCACCATGTTCCGAGTTTTGCATTCACGACTATCAAACAATGTGGTTCCTTCATGGCCCAGCAAAGTCAATAGATGTACCTATAGACCATGGACCCTGGGGAGTTTCCCAGTCTCTACTGGTGCTGTGGGGGGTGTAGGCTCGATTTTTGACAGTCATGGCATGTTGCAACCCAGCATTCAATGTCTTTGTCCAGCCCTGCGCCACCAGATGTTAAAACTCCTGCCAGCGCGTTTCATTGTGAACTATTCCCGGGGTTGCCCCTCGTGCAAATGCCCAGAAGCGTTTTTCCTTGAGACTGTTCGGATCACCACCCGTACCCCATAAAATGCACCACCTTTTGTTATGGACAGATTGCGTTCTGGTCTGATACGAAATGATTCAAAAAGTCTCAGTTTTGTTCTCCTCCGGCCAGCCTTTACCATACCCAATTTGAATATGCGTGCTGTCAAGGTCTTTAGCTGTGGCTCTCGCGACGTCTGTTGCAGTCAGTGCAGGTTCTGTGGCAGTTCAAGCTTGAAGTGTGGAGGTTAGTTGTGCAGGTGTCGTCTTCTGTGATTAGCAGTGGGGACGGCTCAGAACGTCGGCGTGTGTTGTGGCTTTTGCCGCGGTCGGTGAATCAGCGTGTAGGAGTAGGCAGCGTTTGAGGAACTTCAGACCACCTCATCATTCTAAAGTGACTGAATGTTCGGGGTTGGCTGTTCCTGCTAGGATTCCAAGAAGAGAGCTTTGTGATTCAGCTTATTATTGAAAAAGTTTCTACGTAAAGGTACCTCATGGAATGACTCCGGGCTTCGTCTTATCGAGAAGGGCTCGATTGCAAGGGCTCTCTCTATCGAGTTGACTGTAATTGCATTTCAGCTTGGAGAGCATCTTTTGGAGTAAAAGGCAACCGGTGGCCTCTCTGCCGTCTGGTAGCTGGTGCTCCCGAAATAGCACCAACCCCAAAAGGCGAATGCATCACCCGGTGACCGTCAAGGGCAGGGTATTGCTATACTGAATGAGAACGGTGTTGGACGTTTTAATAGATCTTTGATATCCTGGAAGGCCTTTTGTTCCTGGTGGCGCCCCCATGTCCCAAGTGTTTTTTTTTATCTAGCAGTCCGATTCTGCTATTGTTGCCTTATGGGGTGCAGGAACACGTTGTAAAATTTATGGAGGCCTAGGAATGCTTGAAGCCAGTTTTGTTTCCTAGGCTCGGTGCGTCTTTTAAAGAGCTTCACTTTTTTTTCGGTGGGTGAATGCCTTGTTCATCGATTAAATAAGCCCAAAAACGCCGACCTGGTTTGGTGGCTAATTCACACTTCTCTCTTTTTTACCCTTTGAGGCCTGATTTTCTAATCTTGTTTAATAGCTTCTCTTTACCTGGTCTTTTAGCTGGTTGGCATTTTTTTTGCTGAGACCAGTAATGTCAAAGTAGGGATGCAAACCTTTGATTCGTTTAGCAGGCGTTCCATGAGGCTTTGGAACACACCTGGGGCAACACTAATGCCGAATTGGAGGCAGTTATAGCTTGAATGCCCCTCCTATGTGTTTACAAATAGTCTGTGCCTCTGCTATAATAGTAAGTTGTTGATCAACGGGTAGTTGTTGATACGCCTGGCGAGTCGAGCTTCGCAAAAAAATTTTCCTTCCCCTGCGGCAAGTGCAGTAAATGTTGCACCCTTGAGCTATCTAATTTATTCAGTTGCTGGATCAATTTTTGTTTTTTACGCGAATTGGACGCATCTGGCTTTTAAAACAGATGGGGGCTTTTTCAGGTCTCAGGCGAAATTTTGAAATTGGGGTCCCCTTGTAGCTTGGCTAGAAGTCCCGGCGAAAAACATTCTTGGAATTCTTGTAGCAGGCTCTCCTTCCCAGTTGGCTGTGGCGATGCAGTGATCCCCGGGTGCATCCGATTCCCAGGGACGCAAACCATTCGATCCCTAGCAGACTAGGGCGCTCCCTCGGTTGATGATGTGGAGGTCAAGATTTCAGCGTCGGTTTTTATTTGATGAGGAAATGTCCCAGGCCTACTACGCCGGAATTCGATTCCTGATAGTTTTTAACACTAGTCTTTTTTTTCTGTAGTTTCTGTTTCTATGTTCGGTATCAGGCGCCAGATTGTATTCCAGGATACCCATGGATAGAATGACCTGAGTCGACTTCATCTTCCAGGCCTCCCCTGAATGCTCCACCTCTATCTGAATCTTCTTTCCACTCTCCGCTCTGGCAATTGCCGATGGTGACTGTTCTGATGCGTTTCTTTCCCCTGTCAACTGGTTCTCTTGTTTAAAAAGTTCGCATCTGCTGCCAGGCTTGTCTTTCTTCATGTCTGGGGGGGGGGGGGGGGTGCTGACACGTCTTTTTGGGCACCTATAGCATCTTTTTTGTTGCGGCAGACTCTTTCGATATGCCCCTTTTATTAACAAGCCTGCATATTTGCGTCGAGGAAAGCCTGCCATTCAGCTCGCAGGTCGGTTGCCTCTGCAGCCCACACATTGAAACTTTTGCCGATTTCTCGCTCTTTTTGTGCCATTTTTTATCTGAATGGAGTCTATGGACGTTTTCATCAATCATCCTCGATAATCAGCTCACTGGGATTTTAATGTCTTTGGTAGTGGGCTTGTTCGCTGTGGCTGTTTCTTTCTTCCCTCTGCCTTCTCCCTGGTTTGGGCTGGCAGGTCTGGAATTACGTTCATTTGTCGCATGGTGGGCCTGCTGACTTCTTAGCTGCTTTGGCGCGGTTGCCTCTGCAATGGCCTCAGCCAAGGTTTATGTTTGGGCCTATTGAGGAGTTTGCTCTGAAGGGTCGTGTCCTTCAGACCGAGGACCACGCGGTCCCTCATGGCCTCGTCATGTTCTTGAACCTCACTGGTCCTCCGATGTGTCTCAAGGCTGCTACAGAATCTCCGATCGTTTCATCCTGCCTCCTGATCCCTCTTTATAGAATTTGTGCTTTTTATTAAACTCGAGACCTACTGGTGCGTAGTGTGCATCAGAGCATTCTGTTAAGGTCGGACCAAGTCATCTCTGTTTGACATCTCATGGGTTTCGCCAGTTGCTTCGCCAATTTTACAAGACGGCTGGGTCTCCGCAGTGTGTAAGGAGACAGCCCTCTTCCTTTTTGGTCCGAGATTTCTTCATTTTTTGTTGGCTTTCTAAGAAGCATAAGAAAGCAATCGATATACGATTCCCAATCCTCCTCATCAGGATTGAATGGTGCAGGCAGCACACTGTTGTTACGTCGCGCATCTCTCTTGCTTTGGTTCATGATCGGCCACATGCTTCGGTCTCACCTTCTATGACCATCCCACCTTCGTCGCCAGTGTTCCGTCTGGAAAGAAGCGGCGTGCAGACGCGGGTTCCAAACAACAACTATTTATTAAACTCGCAAGGCAAATTATATGGAACAAACAGCCAAGCCGTGGCAGCCCTTTTTTGCTGCGGTTTGGGCTGTTCCTATATTTTGCTTGTGCAGTTTAATAAATAGTTGTTGTTATGGAACCCGGTCTCACGTGCTTTTTTCCGGATGGGAACATTTAGAGTCTGAGTTTACTCATAGCTCTCACTTAACTTACTACTAGCTGTTTAAACATTATGAATATGGCAACACATTATGAAAAAATAATAAATAGGAGCATTTTTTGAATAAAACCTAAAGGGCGGTGGCAAAGATTGTAGGCAGCACTCTTCCCTTCCCCAAGATCCATTTAAATTTAACTATTGGAAATCCAGCTCCACATTTTGTAATTCCCAAACTGCTGGGATGAGTTGACGTTTGATACAACCCTGTGCATATCCTGAATTAGAAGTTGGGGAATTTTCCTTCAAAAGTTTCTCCCTAAAAATAAAAATAAAATGCTATTTTGAAACACATATTTATGTCAAGGGCACTTTTTACTTTTAAGTGTACTCATGGGAAATGACAAGTATTCAGTGCGAGGAGTGTTAAAGCACCTAATGTTCTTGTATATCACCTCAGGACACACTATGCCATTTTAAAAGGCCACTCGCGGACTGGTTATTCAAGAACCAATCCGCAAATGGCCTTTTCGGCCAATCAGAAAGAGGAACTTGGAACCTACCAAGTTCCATAAAGAACACTAAACTTCATACTTGCTGAACTACTTTGTACTTGGATACATTCAAATCAAAAGTGTATTACAAATCAAAGAATTGTAATGGATGGAAGGAGAGAAAAATGAGAGAATGAATAGGACTCCATAGTTCAATCTAAGCTACATATATTTTCCTCTATTGGAATGTTAACCATAAAATCCCCCAACCCCAGAGTCACTTGTGGAATAAAAGTGAGCAGAAAGAAAACAGTTAGAAAGGAATTTGTCTGAACAGAAATATAAAGTTGGCTTTAGTAGATATCAGATGTCTATTCATGAATTTTCCACGTTCTCAAGGGATAACACTGCCATTCTTATTTTTGAAGTGTCCATCCATCCATCCATTTTTCTGTTCTTTTCTGTTCTCGGCACTACATGGTAAACCTGAAAAAACCTTAAACTTTAAAGCCATTCTTGGTCATTAGAAACCATAAAAAAGAAGACACAATTTATTTATGATATGTTTGGAATAACTTCAGATGTTCACTTTGCTTTGATTTATACTGAAACCTTTACAAATGGATACCTTCATTTTTTTAAGGTTTAAGGGTTTTTTTTACACAAAAAGAATCCCATCCTAATATGTTGAACATGCCATGAAACTTTTGTTAAAGGAGTCTTGCTTTATGGTCACTGAATGAATTATATCAATACTCAGGTGATACCCAGCTAATCTGAGTTAGTTGTAATCTTATCCCCAGAATGACTATCTAGTTTGTCAGCTAAGAAGATCGAAATGAACAAATTAAAACTCAGAGAAAAGGGAATTTTATGATGGACAATCTCTATATTAGTAGAGTGATGGAAATGACTACATAAATGGGACTGTATATGTACAAAAACAACAAATGCATGAATGTCTTTTGAATGTAGGCCTCTTCTAGGTAGCTAAGTATATCAGTACACTGATTTATAGGATTCTTCCCAGAAAAGAATTTGAGTGCTATGAGTAAGTCAGTTGTCCTAATCTTCTTCTTTCTAGAATTTTTAGACCATACTGCTTATTACCTGTGATAATTTATATAGATATTCTAGTTCAAAATATATAGAGGGCACCATAATAGACTGGTGAATGCCTCATAACCTCACAGCAAGATCATGAGGCCAATAGAGCCCTTGTGATTGAATACTGATAAATCAAATACTTAAGAGTGTACAATAACATTAGGCTGCTGCGAAAGCTGTTTAGAAGCTCAGATTATTATTTTATTAGCTCAGATTCTTGGCCATTAGAAGCTATAAAAAAAGAAAACACAATTTATTTATGATATGTTTGCCTATACCTTTTTGGAATAACTTCAGATGTTTACTTTGCTTTGATTTAGACTGAAACCTTTACAAATGAAGACCTTCATTTTTTTTAATATTTAACATTGAAAACATATTTTTGGATTGAGATTACATTCAGCCTTTTCCAAGGTGCTTTCTAAATTGTAAACCAAACTGCAAAAAGAATGTACCCCAAGATCTATAACAAGTCATACCAGGCAGATTATAGTTTTCCTGATTTTCTTTAAATTGCTATAAATTATTAGTCCTATCTCCAAAGCTAAAAACATTAACAATTCCTGTAGTACACTAGGAAGTTTCACATGCATATTCCAAGCATATTCAGATGAAAACAAAAATACAAGCACCCTTTTTCCCAAGTGGAATGACGTGGTTTTTCTCATCTCCAAGTCTTGGAATGTAAATGAAACAACATCTTATTCCATAAAAGAACAAAGTGAAACCACAAGATATGACATTCCACAGCCATTAGAGGTGTATTATTAGAACTGTTTCTTCCATTAGTGTACTACAGCAATATAAAAGCTGCTTCCTTTTTGTCTGTACTTTTGACACAATACTAGGCAAATACACCACAACAGGAGAAAATGCCAGTGCAATCCTATACTCTCATATATTCTGTTGAGATAAATGGGAGTACTCTAAGTGGTGACAGGATTGCTACATGAATAAATTAAATAAATACACATGTAAAAGTGGTTGGATTGACACTGATGAAATGCAATTCAAATCCACCTTCAGCTATAGTCATTCATTCAGCCCATCCCATCCCAAAGTTGTGGTTTGGCAAAAAATAAAATAAAGAAGGGGGTGATATGTACATTGCCTTGATCACCTGGAGAAAAGGATTATAATAAACAAACAACAAAATAAAATAAATATGTGAGCAATGGGGAAAAGAACAGAAGAAATACAGGAAATAGAAATCATTGTATTGGCTATAAGACTACTGTACTTATTTTATTGATTTAAGTATTTTGGCAAATTGTCAAGGTCCATTCTGCATTAGTAGTGACTATAATATATTGTTGCCCCAGCTATCTTGCCAATTTCTGTTCTGTACCACAGAAAAAAATTGGCTCCCAACATTAACAGAACATTAAAATGCCACCATCTAACATTAGGCCTCCTACAGAGAACATTTAAAACTGTCCCTCCCAGGTTCTGCAGAGAAAAATCTCAGAAGGCCAGAAGTTGACTTATTACTACATCCATTTGCAAAAATTAGTTCATCTTTCAGCTTCAGCAAAAAAATTTATATAAAACATACATCTTTCCTTTAAATTTAATCACCTCCAAATGTTGATTGAGAGAAACAGGCTTCAAGATAGACAGGTTGATTTACTGTTTGCCTATACAATTTCTGTAAGAGAAATTAGGTGCAAAAGAAAACAGACTGGCAAAATATTAGAAAGGTACAAATTATGGGAGAAAGCAATAAACGTCTGGGTTTGTTTTTCCTGCTGAAGTACTACTGAGGTGTAGTTCCATCTGAACTGCAAGTAGGAATTGTAAAATGCTCAAAGGGGATTTATATTATTATATTCATAAATGTTCTGTCTTTATTTAACCAGTTTATTTATTTATTTATTTTGCAAAGGTATAGACTCAACAATCTCTCTATCTCTGAAGCTAACCAGCCTGATCTAAGCTATTGTAGACAGGAAACTTATATCAAAATCTTCACGTGCAGGACTCCTTTTGACAAAGAGCAAGTTGTCTTCTTCCTTTGTTTTTTGAACCAACTTTAGCTTTTACCAACTTTAAATCTTTCCCATAGACAAGCATGAAATTTCCGTGAGACATTATAGCTAGAGACATAGAATGCCATTTTAAAAGGTAAAAGTTTCCACTGCCAGTCAGGACTGACTCTAGGGAGTGGTGCACATCTCTGATTCACATCTGAAGAGCCAGCATTGTCTGAAAATGCTTCCATGGTCAGTTGGCCAGCATGATTATGCACCAAGGAGCACAGAACACTGTTACCTTCCCACAGAAGTGATACCTATTTATTTACTCGCACTTGCATGTTTTCGAACTTCTAGGTTGGCAGGAACTGGGACAAGTAATGGGAGTTCACTCTAGCATGCAGTACTTAGGTCTTCAACTATCAACCTTCCGATCAACAAGTCTAATGTCTTAATTGCTTGGATGTCATGCCCAGAATGCCATTAGAAATAAGTAAAAGCCACTGGTTTTAAATATAAAACAATTTAAAGCAGTTAGTAAGGGAGTATTCTCTTTTTACCATTTGATGGTCTCCCAAATTACAAACACACCAGCTTCACATTAAATATTTATGAACAGAACATAAAGGAACATACTTATGAAATTGGGGTAAAAATATAAAGATCAATCCAAGCACCGCACCAAATTTATTACCCTTGTTTTAAATAATGTTCATACTTATGCATACTTTACATTGTATTATCCTTTTCATGTTCTCTTTAACTTCACTATTCTTTCAGTACCATGAATTAGGTTCAAACCATTGGGTTATCTGAGGTGGCCCACAATAGTCCTTCAATCTCCATGTCCTCAAATTCACTGCTTTTGTAACGTTTACTCCAAATACTATATTCCCTGTGCCTCCTTCAGTCCACTATAACCACCACAGCAATGATCTCTTCAGCTTTCCTTCTTTGTCTGCTGTCCTTATCCTCTGCTTCGTCATTTGTCCTCCTCCTATTCCTCTATAACCTCTTCACTGATTTTCCCAATCTGATGGCTCTTGCCATCATCTCTGTATTCAACTACTTTCTAATAATTTCCAGGCTGTCTTCCCTTGCAAGTCTCCCAAACTTTACCCAAACTCTATCTGATCAGAGGCTTATTCCATATAGTTATTCCATTGAGGGGACCTTGGTGATAACATTGATGATGTTATCTAATTTGGGTAATGAAATGCCTGCAAGAAAACAACCAAGCTCAGAAACTATAAATGACCCCTCATGTCAGCTCCGAACTACAAATATTCTTCTTTATCAATTATTCCATCCCACAGAGCAGGGGTGTCAAACTCACATCATCATGGCAGTGGCAAGTGATGTAACAGGACTTTTTCCCCCTTCCCTAAATCGGGCTGCCCAAATTTTTTCTCCTTCACTAAACCAGCATGTGGCGCATCTGGCCCATGGGCTGTGACTGACACCGCTACCATAGAGTCACATGCACGTGGGTATGAGGAGCCAGCTGCAACAATTTCATAAGCAGAGATAGCGATGATACTAATATAGAGCCAGATGCGTCACGCACTGGCCACGCCCACACCTGTTTTAGCGAAGGGGGAAAAAATCCTGATATGTCACGTAACATTACCATGAGGACATGAGTTTGACATCCTTGCCCCAATAGCTCCTTCTACTAATTAAAAAACCTGTACTAGTTAACAAAATTTCTTTTGGTTATTTCTTTTTTTTTCCAAAACAAAAGTACAGCATTCTTCCTTATTATTAAAGGCCCTGTCACATCGGCCGACGGATGCAAAAAGCATGTAAAAAGGACATAGCGGGACGAGAAAATGTTCCATCCATTGTTAACGCTCTCAAAAAGTGGCCCAAATTTGCATAAACAGAACGGACTAACACAGAAAGGAACGGACAGGGAGAGGATGGAGCTAGGATGTAAAGTGGATGTCTCCACGGAAGCCTAGCAGATGGAAGTGGATGGAAGCGGATGGCACATCCGCAGGGCTTCCGACGGGAGCACAGAGAAGCGCGATGATGCGCAGCAGAAGGAGTGGATGCAGAGCGGGATGATGAGCGGATACAGCGGATTCATCACGAGTGCCTAGCGGATGCCTAGCAGATGGCAAAGCATTCACTGCGCATGTCGGGAGGATGCATTGCATTTAAGACCCCCAGATATAAAAAGGATTTAGCCTCGCAAGCAGGTCACCATTCAGAGGAAAGACCTGCTGCCAGACACATCTCCAAGCCAACAACCATGGCGAGAAGAGGAAGCCTGTGCCTACTCCTGCCAGCCCCTGGCAAGAAAGGACCCAGGGCCCCATCCCACCCCCTGGCGCGTGAACTCTGCTTCTGCTGCGGGCTTCTGCTGCTCGGGCTTGACTCTGCTGGCTGCTGCGTGCTTCTGCTGCGTTGGCTGGCTCCTGGTGCTGTGTCATCTGCTGGTTTGCTGCTACCTGCTGCGCGTGTTACCCTGGTGCTGCTGGTCCTGCGTTTTTGCAGCTGCTGTTTTGTTTGCTTGCTTGCTGCTGGTGTGTGCTGGTGGAACCAGCGCCATAGAACCTCCAAAGCCCTACTGGATGAGGGCCCAGAAGGCACCTGCCCAGAGGGAGGAAGAGGCAATTCGCAGCGATTAGGGGAGAGCGGAGACAGTACTCCATTGAAGAGATATCATGAGAAGAGGTTGCTCGAATGCGTCTGAGGTAAGAACGCAGTACCTCTGGTGGAAGCGGGACAAGAGGTCTATCGAGAAAACCAAGCAGAAAGCAGGCGGCTTGGGAGAGAGAAGGCGGAGAGGCTGGGCTACACTTCGGAGGTCTCCTCCTCGGGGTGGTGCAAGCACATCACACCTGATACGCGGATGCCAGCTGCCACCTCAAAGAAGTCTGGCCAGGTCGCCGGTCAAGCTCGCCGACCGCGGAGACCTACGTGAATGGCCAAAGTGCAGCTTCTTGCGAGGGTGAGTCGCCACCGAAGGAGCAGCCCCTCTATCAAAACCTCTCTCTCAGGCAGCCCACAGAGACAGGCCATCCTTTCTGGCCAAGAATTCAGCTCCGATTCCAGGCAGGTATCTGTGACGCCCCACGACAGAGACCCACCCAACATCTTGCACCACCCCGTGGCGCCACGCTTGGAGGACCCCCTGACGCAGCTTGGAGCAAGGACGCAGGGCGCTGACACCAGAGACAACCCACACCCACACCGCAGCTCCACCTCCACAGAAAGCAGTCAGAGAGGCACCGGAGGGGCAAGCCACAGTCCTGCTGGAGAATCAGGGACACCATCAAAAGCAACGTAATCTCCCTCTCTCAGCTGTACAATCGACACATTACCATCCTCAAACCGCAAGCCCTACCGTCACAACCAGACCCTCATGGACATGTCCGAATCACAGTACGGATCACAGGTCTTCTGCACAACCCTCCAGGCCCAGCTGAACCTGCTTCGACCATCCAAGGTCTACTCCTCCACCCCAGGAATGCACAGCCGTTCCAAGGCTTTCCACAGGCCCTCACCTACCAAGGGTACAGCTACCAGGAGTTCAGCAGCACAGGCATCCCTTCCCAATCTAGGCACAGGTACAACGTAGCCACCGATGCCAGATGCCAACCGATGCCACCCCGACGCCACGATGCCACTGACGCATCTGTGCCACTCAGCCACAGATGCCACTGACGCCTCACCTCGCTCAGCTGCAGACCAGACAGCCCCACTACACTTCTCCTTCCTCCACCCCACAGGCAAGCCCGGCCTCAAAACATCTGTCATTGGTCTTGCGACTGACACCCCATGTCATGGAGAGGGGCTCTCAACATCACGGGACTGAACCAGCTCTCTGAGAGCTTCCTCCACACACCATCCCCTGTTGTCCTCTCGGGGCAGGCCACCCAATTGGCCTCAGACCAGCACTCCGGCAGCAGCCACCCCACAGCACCTGGACCCTTCACCCATGAGACCATCGGAACCCTCAGAGTGACTGACCAAGAGTGCCAGAGATTGGGTTGCTACCTGTTGACTTTATCTTGCCTTGGGACACTTTACTTGGATCATTTTGCTTTTACAGTTTGTATTAATAAAAAGTTTATCTTTGCTTCACACACTTGGTTCAGTTCTTTTAGTAATAAAGTCTTGGTGGAAACTTTTAGAAATGATTTAAGCCTTGCATCTGTGGAATCGTAATAGCGTGGAGGTAGATACCTGTGGCTGGGATAGCGGTGGAGAAGGATAGCAGTGGGATGGGCAGGGATACCTGTGGGATGGGTAATAGCTTGTGGGATGTAGCTGTAAGGATAACGTCAGGCAAGGCATAGGATGGGTCCCCCCCAGGTGATACCTTCCGTTATATGTACTCCACGTTCAGCCCTTGAGGTAGTGTGTATAGCTGGCACTGGGATGGGGTAAGGATAGCAGTGGGATAGATAAACTTCCAGTGCAAGCATAAGTGGGACTGTAATGGTCGCACCCTCCCAGGTGCCAAACCCTGATGGCCTTTATTATCAATATACAAATTTAATCATTCATCAACAACATTTCAAACATAAACACAACTCTTTTTTAAATGCCCTGTTCATTGCAGGCGCCACTTCAACATACAAAGCCACAATCTTCATCAGATGTTGATGAGACAGGCTGAAGGAGCATCCATTAGCATCCCACCATCACTGTCTTCCCTCCACTGCATCCAGTTGGCGGAGCTTTGCACCAAGTTTTCAGGAGGTTCGTGCTTCTTCCCCTTCACATGAAGCTCTGTTGGGGGCCTGCACATCCACAGTATCTATCAGGGTTTCGCCTTGCCTCCATTTCACCAAGGCTCCATGTCCCATTTGCCTTGTTTGGAGCTCCAGAGGCCTGTTCTGCAACACTGGGTTAGGAGTGTGGCACGAGATGTTGCAGGATGCAGCAAAGCTTCCCCATGATGTTCCTTCACGGTGTATGGGCGATGCTGCCATGTTGGTGGAAAGTACCTGGAACCTGTTGGCCAGGATGCCAAACGCGTTCTCCACCACCCGTCTTGTCCTGGACAGCCTGTAGTTGAAGATCTCTCTCTCTCCGGGTGCAGGCATCTGAAGTGCTAGGGCTTCATGAGGTAGGTTCTGAGTGAGAGGCGTCTCATCCCCCACAATGAAGTAGGGAACATGCTTAGTGGTGATCGATTGGGCCAGGGGGTCTGGAGTCTGGAAAGCCCATTGATGAGGTTCGTATCCAGCCCCTCCTTGAGGTTGACTCGGCGGTGGTATACCTGGCTCTGAAGCCTGACCCGTTGCCTTGAAGCATCGATGTACATGAAACCGTTTCGCTTCCTCCCTTTTTCTGGCTAGGTGTCCTTCCACAACTCCAGGATCTTCAGACATTCTAAATATCCGAGATACGTCCCCTTTATATGAACGTTTTTTCCGTTTTAATGCCTTTTATGAGAGCGCATCGCTTCTCATCCTAACTAACGCTGCGTGTTCCGTTCCGCGTCACCGGTTTCCGCATCCTCCTATGTCGCTTCCGCTGGAGCGGATGTGAGTCTTTGCCGCGGAATAAGCAAGTGGATGCCTAGCGGAATAGCGAGCATGCCGTAACGGATGACCAAGGCGATAAACGGGATGTTCCCTGGTATCGCGTAGCTGCGATTTAGAATGGACGCATTGGAATACTTCATCGCTCACAAAAAGTTTGTGCAGCTCAAAAACTTTTTTTTGAGCGGATGAATCTCAGTCGGACGGATGGCTGGACCGGATAGAGAGTATGAAAAACGACGCAGTGAGTAGAGAACGGATGGGGCATCGCTGTAACAACGGATGGCAAGTGTTTCTCTCCATTTTACATCCTCTTTCCATCCGTTGGTGCTGTGTGACATGGGCTTTAGGAGAGCTATGTCAGTGTGTTACTTTTCAATGTTATAGCAACTCTTATTGATGAATTGGAAAAAGCATTTTTTTGTTTGGTTTTGAAATTTCTTACATTTCTCCATGAAGTAGAAAGTAAAAGCAACCCCACCCATATTCTGAATGAGATTCCCAACACATTAGAAAAAAAAAAAANCTGAATGAGATTCCCAACACATTAGAAAAAAAAAAAAAGATGAGTGCAACCCTCGAGTAAATAAAAGTTGCATACCCATGATGAAGTAAAAGGAATGGATTCAGCAGGAGCATCAGAAATAATATACCAACCAGATTTAAATCAAATGCTAAACCATAAACCAGAGCCTCTAAGCCACAATAGTTGACTTCACATATTGACCTAATAAATTATGCTCTCCTACTGAAATTGTTATTTATTTTTATTAATTCTGTCCTGTCTGTTTATGCAGGTAGAACCTTTCTCAAATCATTGTGACAGAGATCAGCCTTTTGTTTCCTCCTCATTCCAGATTTGTTTAGTCAGGTTCATGTCCTTCAAAATGCTCTTTTGGTATACAGTTACGACCTCAAGTTACGACCACAATTGAGCCCAACATTTATGTCATTAAGTGAGACATTTTAAAACCATTTTACAACTTTTCTTGCCACAGCTGTTAAGTGAATCTCTGCAGTTGATAAGTTAGTAACACGGTTGTTAAGTGAACCAGGCTTCCCCATCGATTTTTCTTGTGAGAAGGTCACAAAAGAGGATCACATGACCCTGAGACACTGCAAGCATTAAAAATATGAACCAATTTCCAAACAATTTAATTTTGATCACATGATCATGGGGATGCTGCAAAGGTTTTGACTGTGAAAAATGATCATGTCACTTTTTTCAGTGCCGTTATAACTCTGAACACTCACTAAACAAACTGTTGTAAGTCAAGGACTGCCTATATTGGGAAGAATGGCGTATGCTAGAATTCCTTGTATATTAATTTGGAGATATTGCTCCAGCAGCAGTAAATATCTTCATACCAGAAGAAGCAAATGTCTTAATTTGTGGGACAATAAAATAAAATAAAAACCAACAGGTACTTGTAATATAGAAATTTTCTTCCACATACATCCATTCTGAATTAGCAGACATTTAATTATTTTATAATATCTGGCATTCAATATGGACAAGTTAATTCTATTATGTTTATTAATATGTACACACACACACACACATACTTAGGAGGAAAATAAAAAACACACAACCAGTTTTATAAAGGAGACAGTGGGAAGACAGATAAAGAGCTTTCTCAATAATATAGCTCATTTCACCCGTACTGTCTTTCCTTCACTATACCTTATCATCTTTTATTTTAACTTTTAGACAACAAAATATTATGGCCTTATCAAGGTACATCTTGGCCACAAAGCAGTCTTTATTCTCTGACAAATGCAATACCTAAAAAGCTGTAATACTGGGTACCTCACCATCCTTAACTTTTAATTGAAACAATGCACAAAAGAAACACAAAGCTACTGATCCAGCCAAAATTATGTTGACAGTAAATATAGAACTAAGAGGCCCTGCCACCCAAAATATGAACAGGGTGTTTTTTATATTCACAAAAGCTACAGATCACAAGATTATATAGCTTACATTTCACATCACAATTGGAAGAAAAATACAGTATATTGTCACACATTGCACAGAAAATACCAACCTTTTCAGGAAAAAAAAAAGATTACAACGCCTCCCAAACCTAGCAAATCTCAGTGAAATAATACAAGGATTTAGTCAACCGAATAGTACATTCTGTTTAGAGCAGAAACTAGAAGACTCTTTACGGAAAGCAGAATATTTCTTTAAAATGGAGAAGTGGTATAAGTTCATTTATGAAGATATTGAAATTCAAAGAGTAACCATTGGTATACTTTGGGAACTAGATTATCTGGGTAAAAAATAAGCCACTTTTTTTTTGTTTAAAATATATTTGAAAAAGATGTTTCTATGCTGAATCTTAGCTCTAGATTTGTTTTTTATCTGCCTAACTTCTGTATAAAAGCTCTCCATCTTCAAAGAGATGGTAGAATCACACTGTGGTTTTCTGGGCTCAGTGAAATCCATCAATCCTCGTACATATCACCTTGACAGCTCTTACAGAGGACAGTGGGACAATTGCTGGCACAGAGGAACTGGATAGGCTGGTTTTGATAGGTTCCATAACAAAACCACTGAGACTGGCAAAGTCAAGGGCAGAAAACAAGGGCTGAAGCATTCTATTGCATCAATATATTAATGGAGTTACAATCTACATACAAAGAAGCTCACTGGTTTATTTGTGAAGTCTCCAGGAAAGGGCACATTAGCAATGCATTGCTTTGGTAGGACAGGACAGGACAGAACAGTACAGAGTTGGGAGGGACCTTGGTGGTCTTTTATTCCAACCCTGTACTCAGGCAGGAAACCCTATACCATTTCAGACAAAGGGTTATCCAGTCTTTTCTTTAAAACTTCCAGTGTTGGAGCACCCACAACTTCTGGAGGCAAGTGGTTCCACTGATTTTTTGCTCTGTCAGGAAATTTCTCCTTAGTTCTAGTTTGTTATAGTTTATAGTTTATATTTATAGATTATACTCCAGATCTGAAATGAAGACTCTGCCATGATTTGCATCATACATGAGTAAACAAATTCTCTTAACACTACGTAGGTGTGTCTGTGTCAGGGATGTCTGCAGAAGATTGTTAATAAAAAGTCAAAATGGCAGCCACCAATGGTGCAGCTGAACTTCCCGCTGCACTATCATGGCTGCCATCTTTACTTTTTTTATCATAGTTTGTGGACATTCCTGGCATGAGTCCTTATATATTTAACTGTGACACTGACAAACCAAAGAAGCACTAAATTGTTTTTCTACAGCACTTGGCCCATGAAGGCAAAGCTCATGATAACACTATCCAAAGATGGATCATTTGTATTATCATCATAGAAAAATGAGGCTGTGTTTGGGCACACTTTTTCTGAACTTGCTTCAGACTTGTTCAATGTGTAATCCACAATTTCATATTCTTCAGTTATCTCTCGACTCAGTTAAAACTGATTTTTACATGACATTAATTACGAACAGATTTCACACCCAGTCATGCCCCTGGTGGAGTCTGACTCTGAGGAAGAGGAGAAACAGCCAACAGGGAGTGGGAGTGTGGCTCCAGAGGTGGTGGAGGAGGCTGGGGAAGGGCAGAGACCACCTGAGCAGTCAGAGGAAGATCCAGGCCCATCCCCTATCCATCCTAGGTCATGCAGGGAGGAGAGGATCAGGGAAAAGCGAGGTCTACTCAGGAGGAGATTACCATGATCCTCCTTGTGGATTGCAGGTGGGAGCTATGTGTATAAATTTACAACTGTGCAGTAAGAATTGCTGAAGTCAATTAGTGTTCACCTTGAAAGAGGCTTATCTTTGCTGGCATTCTTCCCATGGACTTTTCTCAGTTATTTTCCTGTTATCACGGTTATCTTGGCTTGCTTATTTTCGGCTTTCTCGGCTTGCTTCAGAACTCTCATCAATGCGGTTTGTTTTGGTTTTCTGTTTGCCTCATTATTTACTTTTGTGACTTTAAACTGTGCCTAATAAAACAGTGAACTTAAGTTGAAGGCTTTACCAGACTAATATATGTTTTGGGGTTTGGGTTATTTTGAGAGACTACGGGTCATCACACCCCACAGTTCCCATCCACTTAACCAGCAGAAGACCTATTTTCTTCTGATCTGTCCTTTCTACAACGCAGTTCAGTTAGCTAAGGAAAAGGCAATCATCTGTTTTACCCAACACATTTTAAGAACTGTTCTGGAGTTAGCCTTTCCTCCTTGGCTTTTTTATGCTTTCTCTTTCATTCTCCCTGTTTCATCCTTGCCTCCCCCTTCTGCTCTTCTTCAAAGGGAACATTTCAAAATATTATCACAGGCACTGAGCATTTTATACCTGTTAAATAGTTGACAGTATATAATTTTAATAGTGTTCAGAAGATTCTAACATTCCATTTTAGTTGTCCACGTGCCACCCAGAAGTGTTCCCTGCTTCAGAGGAAGATATAATTATGAGATGCCCTTGCTGCCTTTTCTTCATCTTTCCTATCTTCTAGTGCAATTATTTGAAATTACTATATCAGACTACATCCTTAGATAATACTTATTCTCCATAAGAGCCAGAAATAACTACTTTCCAGCATGGAAACCCTTGAAACTTGCTCCTGGCTTTATACTTAGGACCAGCATAGACAGACACTAGGGCCTCTGGGATTAGATAGTAAATACTGAAATTGTTTTTAGACTAATGGTTTCAAATCTATAATTTAAGAAGACATAGATCTATTAATAATAGGGATTCTAAATGCTCCCTAATACCAGAATAAAAATTAAAATATGTTTGTTTTTTTAATTGCCCAAGTCATATGAAATCACTAAATGATGTATGACTTTGGACTCAAATCTTATGAAATTTTGGCATTGTTGTACAAAGCATCAGAGATGGGAACAGTCATTCTGGAGTTTGGTGGCCTCCAGATATCATCCACACACACACATCTTGTGAGTTTTTGTAAATATTTTTGCCCATTTTATATTTACAATCACCTAGAGAAATACATTAGCTATGGTGTCCAAAATATTCTTTTAATTTATATATTGGTGGCCTAATGGTCCACAAACAGGAAAAGAGTAAAAATCTCAGAGTAAAAGACTGGTCTCAATTTTCTTAATCTGTAAGATTAAAGGAAGGCAACCGTAGGTTTATGCAAATGTGTGGAACTTGAAGTACAGTTTTTAAAACATAGTGTTCTCAGCTACTGGTTGCATTTTAGCTTCCCTGACATAAAAGCTGTAAGTAGGTTAAGCAGACCCAATTTTAATTCTTCATAGATTTATCAAAGTACATCAGTCTCATGACGTCCATTATCCACATATAATATTTCATTCATACTCAGACTGGCTTATTAAGTAGAGTACACACTAATTATAGAAAACTGATTATCTAGTTCTTTCTAGCAGAATGTCATTGAAGGTAAGGTCAGATCTTATAAAGAAATTATGGTAACAAAAACACATTATGTCTTTGGTTGACAATGTTGGAAAACAGCTGTTAAATGGAACGATAACACTAATAAAGACATAATATAATGTCTTCAGATACTTGCTTTCAATTTTTTCATAAAGTTAAATATCTCATAAAGGTAAAGGAGGGATTAAGATAAGCTATGCAGCTAAAAAAAGGCATATTCATGCAGTACTGTGTAACATTTTCAAGTTTGTTCCTCCTTGTTCGGTGATGGAACTGTCAAGGTCATGTTCTTTATTCTTTACACTCTGTTTATATTACAAGATTTTACTTCTACATAAATATATTTCAATCAATTCATATTTGAATTAGATTAACTTTCATGTAACAGAATAATTAAGGTGGGAGTGACCTTGGAGGTCTTCTAGTCCAGTGGTCGCCAACCGGTGGTTCACGAGAAAATTTTGCTGGACCGCAGAGAAATGTCCCCCCCAAAGCAATTAATCCAGGCTGTGAGTGAATACAATGCTGTGCTGTTCACATGGCCCACCCACCCACTGGCCCCCACCCACTGTCCGAGTGCAAACCTTACCTTCAGTAGAGCCACATGAGCTGGGAGGTAAGACCAATGGTGGGGGAGGGAAATCCGCCCCAGGGTGGATTGCTAACGTTGGTGGGAAAGTCGGTCCCATATTCCAGAGCTGCAGTAGTCACAGGATTAGACCTTTGGTCATCTCAGAGCAGCTCCTACATGGCAGGCTGATGCACCTGGGTGGTGAAGCTGCTTTGAGATGACCAAAGGGCTAGTCCTGTGACTACTAAAGCTCTGGCCCATGGTGGGGCTGGAAATCTCAACCATAGGGGGTGTGTTGTGGTTCGCCGGCTGCAGGTGTGGATGGCTGAGGTCTCAGAGAGCAAGGACTCAGATGAGGGGCCTGAGTGTGATGCAGCCGGGAAGGTGGCACAGCGCAAGTGGACCGAAACGGCAGTGGCTGGAAGGTGGAAGCTGCTGCAAATATACCGTGGCAAAGGTAGAATGATGATGCCACGCAAATGTGAGTAGCATTTGTTCTCCAAGTTAGAGGAGTGACATTCCTCGGCTTTCAAGTGCTGGGAGAAGACTAGATGAGGCGGAGCTCACAGGCCTCCAAATTGGTTCCCAGCCGGCCTGGGGCAGCATTCAAATTAGAGGAGTGGAGGAGGGAGAGGCTTATAATGAAAACCATAGTGCTTCACTCTGAAGCCTTCTTCCTCAAAGTTAGCCCACCGTCTCTCTGTCAAGAATTTAGAGCTAAAACCCCACCTCTAAAGGCAAAGGGGACTCTCCCTTGCCTCCCTCCCACTTCTGTTATTTCAAACACGGCTGGGGAATTCACGTGTCCTTAGGAGTGGGACAGTGATCTTTTGAATTCAGTTCCCAGGTTGTGCATCAATATGGCTGAAATCGGGGGCATTCAAACATTGCAGTCAAGAGAGGCTTAATACCCTGTACTAGCAACACCATTCTGACATAGTCCATGTGCTAGCACTTGATACCTTGTAAAACAATATTACAAAACTGAATTATTTTGCAAAGTGTTTAGCATAGATCTTGCCATCAATTTATTTTCATTGATTTCTTCAAATAGCTTTTATATATTGCTTTTAGTTTTTAATTTGTACCTTAGATATTTTTATATGTTTAATTTGATATAAAAAATAAATTAAATATATTTAAGCATTTTGTTATATTAAATAAGTGCATTTCATATTAATAAAATGGAAATTCTCTGATCATTATTTTATAAATGTATTTATCTTTTTTAAAATTCATATTAGTGGTCCTCAGGATTAAAAATTATGAGTTCGGTGGTCCCTGAGGTCCAAAAGGTTGGCGACTCCTGTTTTAGTCCAACCTCTTGCTCAAGTAGGAAGCCCTAAACAGATAAATGGTTGCCTCTTCTTAAAAACCTCCAGTGTTGGAGCATCTACAACTTCATTCCATTGATTATTCTAATTGTATATAAGAAAAAATGGAACCTGCTTATGCAGATAAAGGAAATTCAATTAACTAATGGTAATCACTTCTAAAATCAGGCTGTTAGTAATTTCAACAGCCTGCAATCATTCAAGTACTGTTGGAACTCAGTTTGCAGGATTACTTTTGATTGATTATCTGCAATCAGATCAGTGTCATCTCTTAGTGACCAGATAGATTTTATTATCGATGATCTGTCCCTAACCTAGTCTTTTAGATCTTCCACTGGTGCACCCATTGTTACTGTAACTAAATCCATCTCCCTAGCTACTGGACTTTTTCTTTCTTTCTATCTTTCCCAGCATTAGACCCTTTTCCAAGAACTAAGTCTTCAAACAATGGGTCTGAAGTAGAATAATTTGAATCTGGTCATTTGAGAGAGAACTCAACTGTTGATTGGTTCAGTGATCTATTTCTTGGCTACTTATGATAAACATTCTCCAAAACCAATGTTCAAAAGGGTCAAAACTCTTTCCATCCCACTTCTTCCATATGGCCTGGGATTGGGTTACTTGTTCGTTGTTATCTACTGTCCTATTAAATGTGGCAGGAGAGGTATGCTCTCTATTAAGGATCTCATCTGAAGAAAATTAGGAAGAAAATATTTTCTGTTGTAACATCTGTTCTATGGAACATCATTCTCCTGGAGTTTAGATTTGCTGGAACTCTGTTGGGCTTTTTAAATTCCTTGGTTACCTGGTTTGGGACTTAGTCTCTGGTAACTGAGTTTGTATCACGGTTGTGCTAACTGATAATTCTTGGCTGCTGCATAGTATAAGTAAGTTATTTAGCATTTTGTTAGGTTTTTATCTTATTTTTACTCATTGTTAGTTGCCCAGAATCATGGCATAGGCAATTGGATTGAACTGAGTGAATGAATCCAATTTGGACTTCCACTGCTTACATTACTATAATCTCTGTAAATAATGACATCTTAAGGCATCTTAATATCTTTTCCAAAACCTTTATTATAGACAGGACTTAGCTGTCTACTAAGTCCTAGATTAAGAGAATGATCTGATAGAGTTGGTGCTAACTTAAATGCTTCGCATGTTATTCTCAGTTGGAAGGATACTCCTCACATAGAAATGTACCATAAAATCTGGAAGAGCACTGTTAATGCTATATAAATCAAAACATAAGTAACACTAATAGATAACTTCAAAATTATCTGATTTTTTAAAATAAAAGGAACAAAATACAAGAGTCGAGAAATGTTGGATAAAGATTTTTTTCTTATTCTGGTTTTAATATAAACTCAATTATTAATTTCACATTTTACAATTTAAACATAACACATGTCCCTGAAATAGAGAGAAAAGCTGCACTCAATTTTTGGCTAGATTACACATTGATATGCTAACTGATACTTTCTTCAAGATCAGGGTTGTCAAACTCAAGGCCTGGGGGCCAGATTCAGCCAGCAGGATGCTTAGATCTTGCCTGTGGGGCCTGGAAACGGAGAAGACTGCCCCATGGGGCCTTGCCAGCGAAAACAGAGCTCAAGAGGGCTGCATCTGATCCTCCGAAGCTGTTTTCACTAGCAGAAGGTTGCAGGTCATGTAGCTCATGAGGGCCATGAGCAGCACTTCCCAGCTCCATTTTTGCTGGTAGAGGATTGCAGGAGGCCATTGCAACAAAAATGGAGGTCAGGAGCTCATTTTTACTGGCAGAGCACTTGGGACACCACGGGTGCCCCAACCTGAGTGATGTCAATCTGACCATTCCCACCCTGGCCACTCCCACCCTGCCCACTCTGGCCCCTAAGGTCAAACACAACCCTGATACACCCTCAATGAAATAGAGGTTGACAGCCATGTTCTAGATGGAATTTAATTTCATCAACGGCGTCAAATTAAAATCGCTTTGGAAATAGAGAATAGGTTTGAATGTATATTTATTGGATTCCAGTCAAAAAACTGGAATACTCTTGATTATTAATATAAGATACAGAGAAAAAAAAGTTGCCCCATTAATGTCACAGCAGCAGAATGGATAATCCTATAACTTCAAATGTTATACATGGGAGATCTTAACATGAGTCAGATACAAGCCACTATAGAAATGATAGGAGCACAGAATAAGTGGTTTCAAAAAACAGGGGTATAAAATATGAGTATCTAAACCTTAATCAGCAGATAACTGGAAAGAACTATCAAACGTTAAGTACATCTATAGTACATCTATAGTACACCTTTTCTTCTTTCTTTTTTGCTATAAGCTTTTGATTAGAGGGCAGAAGAGAAATTAACATGAGCTTAAACCTCTTATTTCAAATCATGGTTACGCAGCCAAGCTCAACTGTTTTCTAAATAACCTATTTTAGTATACACATCCTGCTCCAATAGATTAATGCTAAGATGAAACTGTGTGTTGCTACCAAAGCATTATAAAAATGGACATTACAGTACAGATTTAAAAGGTCAAACAGACTTTAAAAGTGTTTACCTTAAGCTTTACAGTACTAACAGATTTTGTTTTAGAGATTTTTAGGTATGTATATTCCTTGAACTTTAACATCTCAAAGTGTTGCTTAGCAACCCAAGCATCAATGTACTCTAAATTACCCATTTTAAAAGATATATTACTAAGGATCTGAGGATAGATCAGTGTTATAATTTCTTCCAGAACAGGTTTTTAAACAACAAAGAAAGTTTGCCCATCACACTTTTGATATTAAATGACACAAGCTGTCATTGCATTGTTATATTATTATAAGGATTGTTACAAGTGCTCTATTAACCTAGTTAACCTTTGAAGATTTTCCCCAAATAAATATACATACTTCCAATTATAAATAAAAGAGAGGTATAACTAAAAAAGAGTGATTATGTATAAAGTAATCCAATATTATTTAATGTGATAACCTTGATTTCCCATCTTCCAAATGAAGCTTTCATATAGGAGACCAAATCTTGTAAATTAGCTCCTGATTTATTTTAGACTACACTTAAGGCATTAATATATTATTACTAAGATCAGTTTACTGATGAAAACATATGACCTACAGTATATATGTAGGGATGGGATGGGGGGTGAATTTTTTCTTCAAATTAAGATGCTACTATACTGTGTTCACCAGGTATAGAAGTCAAACAAATCTTCCCCGATAAACCATGACACTCAAATCACATTCTCAGTGGTGCAACAGTCAACACGAGAGTTGTTAGTGTACTGTTAATATTTTTAACAGTACATAGCCTTATATGGAAAAACTATAATGTTATCTTCAGATTCACATTTCATGTGCAGAACAGTATTTCTTGGGACATAAAAAAAGTAAGTCCAAGTTGAACAGCCCATGTATGTATTTAAAAGATTTGTTCTACGAACCCATATCAGCACAATTTACCATATCACTTGTTGGAAACATCCTGCCCAGTCCAGAGGTAAAGGGCCTTTAATAGGTGCCTTGTCCATGAATTTGTTTAGTCTTCTAATCTATAACAATCGAAGTGGCCATTATCACATCTTGCCAATGTAATTTCCACAAGTTAATTAGGATGCATCGTCTGAATAAATTATTTGTTTTATGTGTTATTAGTTTCAACTTTCCTCCTTGTACTTTATATCCCTCAACTCTTATTTCTTTTCTATTGTCTTTTTTTTTTTTTTTTA